>LVTN01000433.1:29290-44943 GCA_001649415.1 Musa itinerans | reverse complement strand
TAGAAAGTGAGAAAAAGCTCTAGCTAAGTCTTGTTTTCAATAGCTTAAGTGTTCACCTCCCTCTTTCTCTTTGGAAAAATCCGTAAGAGGGTGAACCACTTGTAAGAAGGTTGTAAGAGGGGTATTTGGTCCTTCCCCTTCAAAGTGATTTGCTAATGGAAGTTGGGAGCCTCATCGAAGAAGGCTTCGAAAGTGGATGTAGGTCATTTGACCGAACCACTATACATCGTGGTGTTCCTTGAATGTGTGAGTGTTTAATTTTCTGAATTATTTCTCTACTTAGCTGCAAATCGTTCGGTTTTCATCTCCCTATTCTTGACTACCTTTACTCGAGCTATTTTAGCTAAGTCATCCTTCGTCGAATCAAAATCTCTACACATTTACGAAATCGATTTCAAACTTACGAGTTTTAATCCGCTGCACTAATTAACCCCCCCTCTTAGTGCCACTCTGATCCTAACAATAACAATCAACAAAAAGTCATATGCCAATTTTGTAACAAAATCGAACACACAACAAAAGTCTGTCGGTCTCGACCCAAGCCTATTGCTATACCCAATTGACCTCAAGCAAATATCATAACTACTCCGATTGCTCGTCCAAACAATTGGATTGTGGACTTCGGTGCTTCTTATTATATTACTTCTATTCTACAAAACTTATCCATCGACAATGACTATGGAGGCAATGAAGACATCATCATTAGTGATGGTAACGGAATCCCCATTACTCACACTGGTTCCACAATACTTAATTTACACACCACTTTTACACTCGATGATGTTTTATGTGCACCTCACATTAAAAGAAATCTCATTTCTATTTCTTAATTTTGTAAACAAAATAATACCTCTACTCAATTCTTTCCTAACTCGTTTCTTTATGAAGGATTTGAGTACGACGTAATCTTTGGTTCGAGGCCAAGATAAAGACAACATTTACAAGTGGTCATCAACTTCACAAATCACCTAGCCAACTGCTCTTACTTTAGTTATTACTCCAATCAATGTGTGGCATCATCATCTTGGTCATCCATCATCCTCTACTCAACAACAACTACTTTTCCATTATTCTCTTCAAACTTCTTAATCAAGTAAAATTATAACTCATTGTGATGATTGTCTTAATAATAAAAGTCATACATAATCTTTTAGAATGTCTTCCATATCTTATTTCAAACCATTTGAAATTATTTACATCAATGTCCATGGCCCTGCCTCAACCACTTCTTTTGATAATTTCATATTTTGTTATTTTCATAGATTACTTTACTAAGTATACATGGTTATATCCTCTCAAACAAAAATCTGAAGTCTCTATAATCTTTACCCACTTTAGAAAGTTGGTCGAGAACTTCTTCTAGTCTATAATTAAAACAGTTTACTTTGATGAAGGAGGTGAAAGAACAAATGTTGGGAAACCTTAGGTAGCATCATATGCGCAGTGAAAGAACAAATGTTAGGACCATATTAGCACTAAGCGGGGAGGGTGAATTAATGCTTTCGTAAAATTACGTTGATTTAAAAATTTCGTTCGATCAAACACGTATCGGAAATGCGTTTAACTTAAAAACATTCATAAGAGTAGTGAGCAAGTAAATCAGTTTGTAATATGAATGAAAAACATAAAGTAAAAACAAACTGTTTTATAGTGGTTCGGTCATCGTGACCTATGTCCACTCCCGATTCCTTTTCCGTTGAGGCCATTAGCATTCACTAACGATCTTTTTTCAATGGGCGAAGACCAACTACCATCTTTACAACTATTTCTTTTTTTCACAGGTTTAGGAGAGAACTTTTACAAGTCTCACACCTCTCTTAGAATAAGCTCAAAACTTTGAAGAGGAGGGGGACATTTAGCACTTTTCAAGACTTTACAACTTAGAATCACTAGCCTTTTCATTCATTTTTCTTGCTTACTTAAGCAAGAATGAGTGGGGTATTTATAGGTCCCAAATAGCTTTGAAGCCAAAAAAAGTCTCATCCCGGGTTTTCGAGGTACTAGTGGCACTACCGCTAGTACTAGGCAATACCACCGCCTGCATGATTGACAACTAGCGGTACCACTGCTCAATCTGAATGGTACTACCACTTGACATATGGGAGACTGTGTACTGACAGTACTACCACCAGTCTGGGCGATACCACCGCCAGTCTAGGCAGTACCACCGCTTGACATTGGTAGTACCACCATCAAGTCTTTCGAAAAACATACACTTCATACGTTCCAGCTCATAAGCAGTTCCACCGCATGACCTAACTATAGGTCACTGAATGAGCCTCCCAATGGGCCCAACTCAACCCCAGATCAAGCCCAATGAGCCTCTAATTGAGTTAGTAAGGTTACACCTAAAACTAACTTAATTTAATACCTAACTACGATGATTAAGACATAATCGACTAAAGACAAGAGTTCTATGTTGCTCGGCATGTCATTGGTTCATCTGAACTTCGTCCGAACTTCCGAAGCGTCATTCGAATCTTCGACGTATCATCTGATCCATCGGCATGTTGACTCCCGCAATATCCGATCTTAGCACAATGTCTGATTCTTTCGACCCAATGCTCGATCTCTGACTTCGAGCTAACATCTGATTCTTCTGCTTTAATTGTTTTGTCTTTTCATGATCGAAGTTAGCCCTGCATCACTTTTCTTAAACAATAGATTATATCGTAAACTCATCAATTAATTTTATCATCAAAATTCGAGATTCAACACAGAAAACTAAACAAGATCCCAAAAATTCAATATCGGATCGTTGTGCGAAGATTGATATGCGAAAAATCGTAAAATCAAAAATCGCATAACACATGTGAGATGATTTACCTAAGGGAGATCGTATATCCCCAAAATCGTAGATCCAAATCTCTAGATAAAGGAGGTCAAATGTCCTCCTCTCTAGTGGTGATCCACATGGCAAATGGGGCGGTGATGCTCCTCCTTTCGCAGTGCAATCTTTCCTCTCCTTTGCGCACCACAAGACTACGCCGAGATCAAGAAAGGGCCGACCCTTCTTATTGTCCGCAAGCCCCAAATAGGGTTGTCGGTTGAGGAGGATAGAAAGGGAGGAGAATAGGAGGTGACAACAAAAAAAGTTTAACCTATGCTCATTTGGTTCCCTCATATTTATAGAGGTTCCCATCAACTTAACCCTAATGGATCTTATAATATTATGTACTAGATCTCTATCCAACTATCCAAGCCTCTTGGATTAATAAATCTTTATCCAATAATCACTATTTGCTTTTCTTGGGTTTCACTCAAAGAATCCAATAATTCAATGACTGATTGAATATCTAATAAGATAAGGATTCGACAAATATCTCATATCCAAACATTTACTCGTCATAACACTTACCATATGTGTATGACCCTCTAAGCTCAATATCAAGTTGGCAATGAATCGCACATATCAAAACTCCTTCTGATTTAATGAATTATTATCTTTATAATAATTTACTCGATTCATCGACTATTGATATACTATTTTGACCATAAAGACACTAAGTGGGGGGATGAATCAGTGCTTTCAAAAAATTACGATTTAAAAACTTAAGTTCGATAAAACCCGTATCGAAAATACGTTTAACTTGGAATGTGAGAAAAAGTAGTGAGCAACAAAATTAGTAAGTGATTGCAAGAAAAAGCATAAACAGAAATGCAAACCACATTTATAGTGGTTCAGTCATCCCGACCTACATCCACTCTCGATTCCTCCTCTCGAGACCACCGACTTTCACTATCAATTTTCTTTTCAACGAGCGAAGATTTACTATCCTTGTTACAACCCTTTTTCCTTTTCAAATGCTAAAAAGAGAACCTTTACACCCCTCTTTTATAAAGAAATCTCACTCCTGTTTTAAAAAAACTTCTAAACCTTAGGAGTAAGAGACTCAACACTTACAAAATTTTTTTCTCAAGAATTCTTTTTCATTTCTTCTTTTTTTCTTGCTATCCCAAGCAAGAATGAGTATAGTATTTATAAACCTCAAATGACTTCAAAAATAAAGTCAAAAATTAAAATCCTCATATTTTCAAAATATTAACGGTATCACCATATGCACTGAACGATACCATCGCGTGCCACCCTAAGCACCGACGATACCATCAAACACAAGTCCAAAGCAGGACAGGTAACATCAGAAAATTTGTTAGAAATAGACCATCATGTTAGAGAGGACATACGTATAATAATGATAAAACTATTCTTCGTATTAATCCAAAAGTTTATAAGAATGACTTGTCAAAGTTCTAGTGGTTTCTGTTTTTTCTGAAGTAATAAATTACAGAATATGTATTCCAAGAAGATGAAATATCTTCAAAATGCATTTTACCCATTGTGCTGAAACTCGGGTTTCCCTTGTGATGACTGCATTCAGATCCGCTCAATGATACACACAAACAGATTTTCGTAGTTTATTGAATAAGATGACTTAAAGGAGATGAAATCTGTCACATATATTAATAGTTGCTATAGCTTAGAATGTGTCCTGCATGGAAAAACATATTAATTTTAACAGCTATAACATAAATAGAAAAAGAAAGTTCACAAAGGAAAACAAAGAGGAGAGCAAAGTGATTTTTGGATAAAAAGTCAACCAGTCATTACTACCCAATAAAAACAGTGAGTGGGATTCAAGACAAAACAATGTCAATGTCAAGTTATACACAACTTTTTTTTGCTATCTCCACATTGAGAGAGTTATTTTTACCTAAACATGCAAAATACAAGAAAATTCCAGTCAATGGATGCACCTCCTGAAACATTTCATACAAAACTCCACATCAATCAACCATGAAAAACAAAAATCACTGAATTCAAACAAAACGCGAAATAGGAGATCTTATGGGTTATTTGTCAATTGTCACCATAACTTCTCTGGGCTTAGATAAAGTATTAGTTGCCAATATTCATTTTTTCACATTTTGGCTACTAATCATGCTTTTTCTAATAATCTTTAGAACTATATCTATCCAATATCTACAATTAAACTTTTCATTTTTCATGAGAGCCTCGTCATTTTTTAGTTCCACCAACTTGATTAAATGATTAAACATTCTTCTATTTTAAGGCTACTTAAAATTCCCTAATTCTGAAGTTTTTCCAGATATATTATACATACAGCTGGAAGTTCCCACTAACTTCTGCAAGAACAAGTACATACAATTTGAAGATAGCAAACGGAATACATTGTTGCCCAAACATTACACATCAGTTTCAGCACACAGTATCAACCGATAAGTGTTAAAGGCTTTCTCTAGTAAAAGGTCATCCGGCATCTAGCCAAAAGTTTCAGAATTGCCTTGGACATGGAGCCCGAGAGGAATAACAAGTCATCGTCAGCAAACAGAGGCAAAAATATTTCGGAGTTCCAACCACATCTCCAACAGTAAATGCAAAAGATACATGAAACAAATGCCAAATTCATAATTGCTTCAACACAGAGATCCCGATTCAGACTTACAATCATTAAACTGACTAGATAAAGCAGCAAATTGCAACTAGAAAAAGATGGACAAAAATGAAAGGTCAATTACCTGCTAGTTCTCCAAGATGGCCACAACAACCTACAAAAGAACGAATCCTAGCTCTGATGGTTTTAAAGCATTCCTGAGTCGATAGTTGTAAAGATAGTAATGGAGTTGCCCGTCACCAGGCCCAAACTTCAGCTCCTTCAGGAAAGTATCATTGTGCATGACATCAAGCGCGTTGAAGACATCATAGTCCTTCTGCTTCGCCACAATAAGTGCATCGTTCATCAGGTGGAGCAGAGGGGTCTTTGCAGCCACATTATAGAAAGAATAAGCAGCCTTCAACACCGAATAATTCTGGTTATTCAGAATTGAAGAAGGAAGAGTGTAGAAGCTACAGAAGTCTGTCACTTCATGAGTCTCGGGGCTCTCGACCACATAACTGTCCACCACATTCTCCAGAGGAAGAACCCAATGCTCCACATCATTCTCATCAAAATCAGGTGCAACTACGAACAGGCTCAAATGCTCTCTTAGCAACCGGGTGACTGCCGGAACATCACGAAGCTCCATTTTCCTAAACCCAGGGGTCGCAGTTGCTTCTGGAAGCTTGTAGAGCCTGATCGTTCGGCTCATAGTCATCCGAGCTCCGAGCCGGGAGAACCCGACGTCAATCAGCTTCTTGGGATTCAGAGAACGATGCCAGTAACGGCAGGTCGTGACGGGAGTCGGCAGGATGACTCCGGCCGTGTAGGCCGCCTGCCAGATATTCTCCAAATGAACCCGCCTGGTGACCTCCTTGATCATCACGGGGGCGAGCCGCTTCGACCGCAGCTTCTTGTGGACGCACAGGAAGTTGACCTCGGCCATCCGGATGATGTCCTCCCTCACCCGGATCCTCCCGGGCACGCCGGTAATGAAGGCAACCAGCTTCTTTGTGGCCTTCACCCGAACGCCAATGTGCCAGGCCTTGAAGTAACCCGGCGGGCGAAGCGCCCACTGGAGGAACTCCTTGGAGTAGTTGAAGCGGAACATGTTCTCATCATCCTCGACATAGTTGTTGGTGAGAAGATTGTATACCTCGGCGCAGGTCTGCTCATCGTTCATGTCGCAGGTGGTCCACTCGTAGAGGGCGGGGAGGTTGTACGGCTCCGGCCTGACGGCGGACAGGGGGGTCGGCGGCTCGATGGGGCCCTCTGGGAGCCCGCCGCGGCCGGCGTCCTTGAATTGGCCCACCGGTTGGGTCTCCCAGAACCGGTGGCGCTTCCCTACGGAGAGCGCCTCCTGGATCCTACGAGCGAGGGACTGGATCTCCCCATCGCCCTCTACGGAAACAGCCGCATCCGCCGCCGATAGAGAGGCATCGGAAGCTGGCTGCGCATCTGGGTTAGGGTTTTGTTCCTCTTCGTGGGAGGATTCGTCGTCGCCGACCACCATGGCGGAAATTTGAGGTGAATCCGATCAAAAAATAAAAGCAGAAACAAGTCGAGAAATGAATTGGCAAGAGGGGAATCGACAAGAAGGGACGAATTACCTTCGTGGATCAACAGATCTCCAAAGAATGGGCGAAACGTAGCATTGTTGTGTAAAGAGTGATATCGATCAATTAGGGTTTGGAGAGAAGGCAACGAAGGAATCGGGGCGAGGAAGAAAGCCGAGGGCAGCGGAGTACTTTAACCATCTTTATTTTGATTGGGATCGGAACGGGCAAAAAAGCGGAAATCATAACAGTTTCGTTATGCATCCGTTATGTTGTATATATCGCAGATTAATTTTGTCTTAAGCTCGCATAATTCATTAAAAATTAAACAAATCATGTGATCAAAAGACCGCTTGATCATCCTCAATTACAAGTTCATGAACACGATTATTAAAGCTAAAAATCCCCTATTTATATAATTTTTAATATTTTTATTTTAGTCAATAATAGATATCTCTTACCAAAGTCTTTTTTTTTTCCTCGCAAAAGTGAATGTCGAAGGGTTTTTTTTTTCATCTTACCAATTATTGTTGCTCGGATGTTGTCAACTAAGAGTTCTCTGAAGGTGCAAAGTTGTCCAAGTGGCTCACGTGACAGTATAGCGAGGCGGTCGCTACAAAACTAAGGTATTTGAAGTGGTTCCAAGGTGATCTACGGAGGGATTTTTGAGTGTCCGAGGTGTGTTCTAATATTAGGTCAAGGTAGGTTTTAGTCTCTTAGGAATCCTACAAAAACGTTAATGTGAACATGATCGTTGGAGGGTTTTCTAATATCAGGGAAGATTGTATACCTCACAAAAGTGAACACGATCGTCAGAGGGTTTTTTTTCATCTTACCAATTATTGTTGCTTGGATGTTGTTGATCGAGAGTTGTCTAAAGGTGCGAAGTTGTCCAAGTGGCTCACGTGATAGTCTAGCGAGGTGATCGCTACAAAACTAAGGTATCCAAAGTGGCTCTAAGGTGATCTACGGAGGGATTTTTGAGTGTCCGATGTGTGTTCTAATATTAGGTTAAGGTAGGTTTTGGTCTCTTAGGAATCCTACAAAAAGGTTAACGTCAAGGCTAATTTCTTGACCCGATCCATCCGACGCTCAAGTTAGTCTTGTGACATTACATAAGTATAAAGAGAGTCAGACCCTTGGGCAAGCGCCAAGGACTAGGTTTTATACTCGGGGAGCTAAGGAGAACATTTGTAATTATCGTAATATCATCTCTTAACGTTTTTCCCACATGGGCAATAGGCTCGAATGGCCCCCTATGGGTTATTATCCATAGAGGCCAACCGAGGGGGAGCAAGTCTGAGCGTCTCTCAGGGACACTGCCCATAGCGGCCAATCAAATTGGCCCAAACGACCTCCCATGGATTGTTGTCCATAGGGGTTGATAGATCGTTATTCCTTCTTGTTGTTACCGAGTGGGGGAATGACTTGGCCTTAGTTTTCCATGTCAACACCTCAATGGTGACCAACTAGTAGGCTATGATAGGTGTTAGAATATTCCCTATCATTTGCCCCCCCTCCCTCTCTCTCCGAAGGTATGCTTCGGGGCTTTTGCAAAGGGATTTGAGGCATGTCATTCAGCCTTCTCATCAGTTGGTGTCTCTATTCACCAGTCGAGTTTTTTTTATTTGAATATCTCGGGTACATCATGCTAGTTATAAGTGCCCTACAAGCCAATCATGTGAGTCATGACACGTGTGATATACCACACAATCTCTTTGGGTTAATATTGTTGAATCTCGGATTTTGATGATGAAATCAATTGATAAAGTTATGATCTAATGTGCATTTAAGTGACACAGGACTAGCTTTGATCAGGGAAGATAAATCGATTAAAGCAATAGAATCAATATTGGGTCGAAGTGGAACATATCACAAAATTGAACGTCGAGCTGAAGGATCGATTGATGTGTCGACAGAAGTCTTCATGCCATGAGTTCAAGCATCGGACCTAGAAGAACAGACATTGCACCAAGAAGATCGGAGTTGTGGAGGCCAACATGTCGATTGGGCAAAATGCCGCAAAGGAGGATGATGCGCCGAAGGATTGGATGAAGCGTCGATGAACCAATAACATGTCGGACAACTTAGTATTCTTACTTGTAATAATATGTTAAGATCAAAGTAGTCTAGAGGGCTAATTGAGTTAGTTTCGGTGAAACCATACCAACTCAATTAGGGGCCAATTAGACTTGAATTGAGGTTGTTTTGGGCCAAGATAAAGGCCCATTCAGTAACCCAAAGTTGGGTCAGGCGATGGCACCATCGGTCCAAGCAGTGGCATTGCTAGAGGCTTAGTCTCCCAAACACAGTCTCCCAGACTATGTCAGGCGATGGTACAGCTAGACTAGGCGGTGGTACTGCTTAGTATTAGTGCGGCAAGCGGTGGTACCGCCCAGCACATGCAGTGGTACCGCTAGGACTTGGGAAACCCGGGATGAGATTTTTTTTACTCTAATTTTGAAGCCATTTGGGGTCTATAAATACCCTAACTATTCCTGCATGAAAAATATTAATTTAAGCAAAAGAGGGAAAAATAATACATGAGAAAAATTGTGTAATCTCTCTTAGGATTTAGAGTCCCTTTTGTTGAATCTCATATTTTGATGATGAAACGAATTGATAATGTTTATGATTTGATCTGTGTTTTGAGTGATACAGGAAGCTTTGATAAGGGAAAGATAATTAAAAGCAGGAAGAATCATGTTGGGCTGGAGAGAAACATGTTAGAAGATTGGACGTCGAGCTGGAGGATCAATCGACGTATCAATGGAAGGCTTCGGGCCATGGGTTTGGGCATCGGGCCAAGAAGAGCAAAAATTATGCTAAGGAAATCAAAGTTGCGGAGGTCAACTGGCTAATTGGGTAATAGGCCGCAAGAGAGGATGATGCATCGAAGAATCAAACGATACGTCGATGAACCAATGACATACTTGACAATCTTTGATTTAAGTTTTAAGTGTACAGGATTAACTACGATAGCGATTAAGGCATAAAGCAAAATGAAGTCCCGAAGTCAAGAATGAGATTTCGTTGGGAGTTCGAATGTTCATCGGAAGTTCTACCAGAATTGACCGAGAAGTCCAAGAGCTTGTCAAAGAAGCTCGCCGGAACTCGCCAAGAAAATCGTCGTGAAGTGCAAGAGCTTACCGAGAGTTTGTTGGAATATTGCCAAGAGATCATCGGAAGTTCACCGGAAGACCACCGGAAGAAACCTAGACTTACTAGACTTATTTAGCTTAATGAATACCTTAAAATTCATAATTAGCACATAATTGGGTTGAAATTGGGTCAACTCAATTAAGGGCTAATTGGGCCCAAGTTTGGGCTATGTTAGGCCAAGTGAAAGGCCCAAATAGTAACCTGATAGGTGGAATTATCATGGCATAGTCTCCGAGACTATAATAGGCGGTGGTACCGCCAAACTAGGCGGTGGTATTGCCCAGTGTTAGTGTTGTAGGTGGTGGTACCGCCAATACCCAAAATATCGGAGATGAGACTCTTTAAAGCTCCAAGTTTGAATCCACCCGAGGCCTATAAATACCTCTTATCCCTAGTTAACAAACATAAGAATTGAGAGAAAAAAGTAGAAAAGCATGATTGTAATCTTGTGAGAACTCCTCTCATGCTCTAAGTGTTAGTGTGGTTTAAAAGAGGAGTAAGTGGGGGTTGTAAAGGTTCTCTCCTGAACCTGTCAAAAGGAGAATTGAGTTATAAGGGTAGTTGATCTTTGCCCATTGAAGGAATATCTGTAGTGAAAGCTAGTGGCCTCAACGGAGGAGGAATTAGAAGTGGATGTAGGTCACAATAATCGAACCACTATAAATCGGTTTGCATTTTTTTTTAGCAATTTACCTTTACTGCAAAATGCTTTACCTTCTTATTACTTTCACTATGCCCCCTTACACTTTCAAGTTAATATCTTTTCAATATCGATTTTCATCGAACGTACGAAATATTTTCAAAACCGACGTTTTTATCCGCTGCACTAATTCATCCCCACCCTCTCCCCTCTTAGTGCCGACTCGATCCTAACAGTTGGTATCAGAGGCACATTATTTCTCATTTGGTTTAACACCCAAGAGAAATAGCTCTTTTCAGCTTTCAAGAGAGCTTTTCTATCGTTCTTCCTCCCATGTTCAATAGGATGGACCACACATATTGGAAAACTCGAATGAGAGTTTTCTTGCTTTCTTTGGATTTAAATTTATGAAATATTATAGAAAACGGCTTTCAAAAGTCTTCTACTCTAATGAATGAGTAGAATAATTTGGAGAAGAAAACTTTTTCTTTAAATACTAGAGCTATGAATGCTCTATTTTGCGCCTTAGACAAAAATAAATTCAATCGGGTTTCTACTTACGAAATGGTTTTTGACATTTGGTACACACTCGAAATCACACACGAAGGCACTAGTAGAGTTAAAGACTCAAATAAATATTTTGATGCATGATTTTAAATTATTTCGTATGGAACCAAGTGAGACTATTGGAGACATGTACACCCGTTTTAAGGATGTCGTCAATAGTCTAAAAGCACTTGGTAAAAGTTTTTCGAATCTTGAACTTGTTAATAAAGTTTTACGATCTCTTTCTAAAAATTAGGATTCGAAAGTAACTACAATACAAGAGACAAAGGATTTAAATAATTTTTCACTTAAAGAACTTATCAAGTATTTGATGGCCTATGAAATAACTTATGTGGCACTTGACGAACTTGATGCAAGTTCTTTTTCGGTTTTAAACATTGATGCATGTTTTTATTTGGCATAAAAATTGGGGTATGCTTATATGAAATCAATCACAAAATATTGGAACTAAAATAACTTGAGATATCTTTAATCTTATAGAAATCTATCTATGTTTCTTTCATTGAATTTTCTGAAAAGTGATTTTGATGATGATTTTGGATTCGTTTTAATAATGAGATGATTTTTAGGATCGGGGTCAGCACTAAGAGGGGGGGTGAATTAGTGCAGCAGTAAAAATTATGTCGGTTCAAAAAACCTTCATATGATAAAAACTGATTTCGACGAAAATCGATTTCGAAAAAATAACTTAAAAGCGTTTTTGTAAAGATAGCCTGAAAAGCATAATGGATGTAAAGCAAGAAGGTGAGGCAGTTTGCTATGAAAGTAAATTACTCAAAGCGTAAACGTAAACCATATTTTAGAGTATATATCAAAAGTAATATCTACAAGTCTAGTTTCAAATGAAGTCAGTTTTGCATAAATCAGAATTTTTAACAGGGACTTATAGGGATTTTAGTATCAAAAGGTCAGAAATTACGATCCCTATTTTGTAACATCTATAGGCTCATTTGAAATAGAAGTTTGGGTTAGTATTCGGTATCAAAAATTTTCAACATTAGTGTCAAAAGAAAGGTATAAGAGTCTAATTTTAAATGAACTAGGTCCTGCCTAAATCTATGTTTGGTGTTAAAAGTTATGGCTGAAACAATGTATAAGGGTTAGTTTACCGAAAAATTCCAGATCCATGGTTTTGTATCTAACAAGAGAAATATCAGGTTCTAAGCAGAAATCTTTCAGATTATTCAGAATTAATATGAGAACAGAGGCTAATATTTCTATAGAATAGGGTTAGAACACTTGCCTTTGAGAATTTTGACCCCAAATGAGAAGATTTGAGCAAAAAATCTCGAAGCCCCAAATTTCTCCTCTTCTTCTTCTTTTTTTTTCTTCTTCTTTCTCTCTTCCTATCTTCTCCACGCAAGCTGCCTTCTCAGTTTCCTTAAGAATGAAGGCAGAGAGGCTTAGGCGGTGGGATTTGTTATTTTGTATATTTTATAATTTAGTCCTTATATTATTATATTTATGATTAGGTCCTCAAGGTTTACAAATAGGTCCTTTTTTTTTGTCTATTTCAAACAGGTCCCCAGAATTATATTTAGGCTCATCTATAAAATTTAAAGTAGATACTTACATTATAATTAGAAACTTATATGAAAATTAGGAAACGAGGGATGTTACATTAATGGCTTTCGACAACGAGGTAAGTGATTCAACCAAAACCCCTTTACTTTACAATGAAATCACTTCATATATTTCATGAGTTATTTTTAAATTAGAAAATAAAATACAAAAAAAAAGGGGGGGAGATCATGCTTCTCTTTCTAGTGATTTTGAAAAAATGATCATGACAATTGTATGTTTTATGATAAAGGAATAAAATGTTAGATTTAAATCTAATGCTTGTACACCTAATAAGATTAATCCTATATATGTTTTAAGAAGCAACAATGTGTATCTTTATAATTTCCATATTACTTTTTTATTTTAAATAATGATGCATGGTTTTTATATGGAAGACTAAAGCATGAAATCAATCACAAAATTTGGAACTAAAAGAACTTTAACTACTTTTAATCTTATAGGAATCAATCTACTTTACTTTCAATAAATATTCCAAATGAAAGAAAAGTGATTTTAATGATGATTTTGGATTTGACAATTTGTTTTCATATTTATCCAAACACTTGATTTATTTGACATGAGATGTATTTTATATGAATCACTTCGTTCTCGTATGATTTTATCTTCTAAGAGAATATTTATCCAAATGAATCTTGATTCTTGACATTAATAATTTAAGATTTATTTGAAATAAGATTTCTTATTTGATCTCCTATGATTCTATTTGTTATTTACTAAAACAGAGATTTGTCAAGATGAATCATTCACAAATTGATCTTTCATATTAATATCCTTCATGTCATGATTTTTATATGACTCTTTTGTAATTATGATTTGTATATCTCATAATATAATTGAATCATTGATGAAAAAAAGGAGAGATTAGTAATCTATATCTTTTTTATGAATCTCTTGAAAATGATTTTGATTTGACGATTTGTATTTGAATGAGCTTTATCTTGATTTTTTGAGATTTATAACTTGAGATTTCTTATACATGAATAAAGATATTATATCATTTGATCTCTTATGTTTTATTTTGCTATTTATAAAAGAAAATATTTATTGAAATAAATCATATCTTGTGGTATTCATGATTTGATATTAATATCTTTCATGTCATGATATTCCATTGTATTCATAAATTGTATATCTCATCACCAAATTAATTTTTTGTGATGACTTGAACATTTACACCATTATGTTCTTCCCTTCTTATTTCTTATTTATGATAATAAAAGGGGGAAAGAAAATAGCTAGCATCTCAAGAGAACCAAATTTGCTAGTTTGAATGATAAACTTAGACATGTTAGATCTCCCAAATGCATAAATTCTTCTTATACATTTTTTGGATCATGATCTTGATTTCTTAATTTTTAGACTTGAATCTTCTTTTTGAATTAAGATCGGTTCATTCCTTCTATATACAAAAGAAGAGATATGACAAAAATCATGACTTGATCATTTAGTTTTGATGATTGGAATATTGATGTAAATTTGTTATTTATCTTTGTCATGCTTTGAAAATTGTTGTAAAGGGAAAAAGAATTACAAAATTATATTCTTCCCTTCTTTTTTGACAATGATAAAGGGGGAGATAAAATCTACTAGCTCGCATGATGATATATGCAAGAAGAAGCTAAAACTTGTTAGCTTGCACATCGCAAAGAGAGCAAAACTTGCTAGCTTGCTCATCTCAAAAGATGCAAAAATTTTACCAACTTTCATATGTTCTAAACTTGCTAGCTTGCATGTTCTAAACTTGTTATTTACTATCTCGCATTCTTTTTCAAGAACTTGCTATCTTGAACATCACCAAAAATTGCTAGCTTGCCTATCATAAGAAGCAAACATGCTAAACTTGCACATCTCTAAAAATTGCTAGCTTGTATGTTTAAAACTTGCTATCTTACTAGCTTGTATATTTAAAAAATATTGCTAGTTATACTTTTTTTTTTGTTGATGACAAAGGGGGAGAAGATACGTTGATATGAGAATCATACATGGTAGGATATAATCTACTTTGATATTTAGATACCATGATGATACTTAGGATAATGATCATACATATGATGCATGCAATACTCATGATTTTATTATGATGATGTATATGATGTATTGCATATGATGTGAATCATGATCACTTTGACTTGAATTTAATTTGAATGAAAGGTTATATCAATATGACACATTAACTACTAATAGGTGCCCAGTAAGCCAATCACGTGAGTGATGGCACGTGTGACTTGATACAGAATATTTTTGCTTATTATATTTTGGCATATATCACTTTATATTAATTATTACATATATGTATATATATATTGTGATGTCCTTGGATTTGTACAATGGGAATCGGATCGTAATGAGATCACGATAATGAGATCGATTCACCTTTAAACATAGATCATAAATAATCCCGGTCATAGGTTACTCGAGAGGGACATCGTGATAACCGGACAGACTGGTGTGCTATATACCCATCCATATGATGGATATAGTTGGTCTCATAGCTGCTCGTGTGGGGACACTAAGGATACGGTACAGGTGCTCATTGGAGAATGAGTTCACTGATTGATCTGCTTACGGAATACTGGATGATTGATGATGCCTTATTGTTAGACAACAATTCCGTAGTCCTAGTGGTGTATCTGGTTCTTAGACTTGAGACATTAAGGATGTCCTATATGAGTGCTCCACTCTTTGATACCAGACTTATAGGTTTGGCTGTCTCAGATCTAGTACAGTTGGTCATTGGGAGTGGTAGTC
>LVTN01000433.1:16385-28582 GCA_001649415.1 Musa itinerans | reverse complement strand
CCTCTCCTATTCTCCTCCCCCTCTCCGCCTTAAAGCAGGCCTGGAGTTTTGAGGAGCATCGTCGCAGCCCTACCGTGTGGATCACTGCTAGAGAGGAGAACGCTTGACCTCCTTCACCCTTTCCTAAAGATCTGCAAGGAAACAGGGATATACGATCTCCCTAGGTAACACAATCTACTCTATACGCAGTTTTAAGTTTCGTGGATTTTACGCACCGATCTTTGCACGACGACGAACATCTCTTTGGGAATAGGAGATTTTATTTTCTTGTTCTTCTGCTACGCATGTGATGTCGCCCCCAAGATTTTCCAACAACATTGATAGGGGAGTTAAAGTTAACTTCGTCATCAATTGGTTATCATCATAAAAAAATGGGAGATTTTTGAATCTTGGACTTTGATGATGAAACCAATTGATAGTGTTTATGATTTGATCTACGTTTTGAGTGACATAGGAAGCTTCAATCAGGGAGAGATAATTAAAAGCAAGAAGAATCATGTTGGGCCGGAGAAAAATATGTCAGAAGATTAGACGTCAAGCCGGAGGATCGGTCGACATATCGATAAAAGGCTTCGGGCCATGGGTTCGGGCATCGGGCCAAGAAAAGCAAAAATTATGCCAAGAAAATAAGAGTTGCGAAGGTCAACTAGCCGATTGGGCAATAGGCTACAAGAGAGGATGATGTATAGAAGAATCAGACGAAGCGTCGATGAACCAATGATATGCTGAATAATATTTGATTCAAGCTTTGTAATAATTATCTAAATCGAAGTAGGTTTTAAGTGTGTAGGATTAACTATGATAGCGATCAAGGCATAAAGCAAAATAAAGTCCCGGAGTCAAAAATGAGATTTCGTTGAGAGTTCGAGAGTTCGTCGGAAGTCCGGACGTTCATCGAAAGTTTTGTCGGAATTAATCGAGAAGTCTAGGTGCTTGCCAAAGAAGCTCATCAGAACTCACCATGAAGATCGTCGTGAAGTCCAGGAGCTTGCCGGGAGTCCGTTGGAACATTGTTGAGAGATCGTCAGAAGTTCGCCGGAAGACCGCCGGAAGAAACCTAGACTTACCAGACTTATTTAGCTTAGTATATGCCTTAAAATTCGTAGTTAGCACATAATTGGGTTGGAATTCGGCTAACTCAATTAGGAGCCAATTGAGCCCAAGTTTGGGCTGTGTTGGTTCAAGTAAAAGGCCCAAACAATGACCCAACTATTGAATCTCATATTTTGATGATGAAAATAATTGATAGTGTTTATGATTTGATCTACGTTTTGAGTGATGTAGGAAGCTTCGATCAGGGAGAGACAATTAAAGCGGGAAGAATCATGTTGAGCTGGAGAAAAACATGTTAGAAGATTGGATGTTGAGCTGAAGGATCGGTCGATGTATCGACAGAAGGCTTCAGGACATGGGTTCGGACATCGGGCCAAGAAGAGTGGAAATTATACTAAGGAAATTAGAGTTACGGAGGTCAATTGGCCGATTGGGCAATAGGCCGCAAGAGAGAATGATGCGCTAAAGAATCGGACGAGGCGTCGATGAACCAATGATATGTCGGATAACTTTGATTTAAGCTTTGTAATAATTGTCTAGATCGAAGTAGATTTTAAGTGTGTAGGATTAACTATGATAGTGATTAAGGCATAAAGCAAAATAAAGTCTTGGAGTCAAGAACAAGATTTTGTTGGGAGTTCTAGAGTTCGTCGGAAGTCTGGACGTTCGTAAGAAGTTCTGTCGGAATTGACCGAGAAGTCTAGGAGCTTGCCAAAGAAGCTTATTGGAACTCACCAAGAAGATCATCGTGAAATCCAAGAGCTTGCTAGGAGTTTGCTAGAGCATTGCCGAGAGATCGTCGGAAGCTCGCCGGAAGAAACCTAGACTTACGGACTTATTTAGCTTAGTAAATGTCTTAAAATTCATAGTTAGCACATAATTGGGTTGGAATTGGGCCAACTCAATTAGGGATCAATTGAGCCTAAGTTTGGGCTGTGTTGGGCCAAGTGCAAGGCCCAAACAGTGACCAAACAAGTGGCACCGTTGTGGCACAATCTCCAAGACTATGTTAGGCGGTAGTACCGCCAGACTGGGTGATGGTATCACCCAATGGTAGTGTTAGGTGGTGGTACTACCCAAACACAGTCTTTCAGACGGTGGTATCGCTAGACTGGATGGTGGTACCGCATAGTGTCAGTTCTACAAGTAGTGGTACCGTTAGGACCCGAGAAACCAGAGATGAGACCTTTTTTGGCTCCAATTTTGAAGCCAATTGAGGGCTATAAATACCCCTTACTTCTCAGCTGGTAAGACAAGAGAAGTGATAAGAACTAATCTGAAACTATAGTGAAATAACTTGTAGAAGTTGAGAGTTCACCTCCATCATTTCTAAGTGTTAAAGTTTATAAAAGGACAGTGAGCCACTTGTGAAAGTTCTGTAAAGGGGTGATTGATCTTTTTCGTTCAAGAAAGATCAATAGTGGAAGCTGATAACCTCATTGGAGGAGGTATCGAGAGTGAATGTAGGTCGGACGACCGAACCACTAGTATAGGGTTGACGAGCCTTATCTTCGCATAGGATATCTAGATTAAGTCATTCGATAAATGTTCTCACCAGTTGTCATTCAGATTAATCTCTAGCTTGATTTGATAATCAAATTTGTTCTGATATTCTAATACTATAGAAGTCTGACAAATATTTGTAAGTTGCCCATCAACATTCTCGTATTCAGAAAGTCCAAAGTGAATAAAAAGTTCTCTCTTAAATTGCTCTCACGAGGGGACTCTGTGGCAAGTTTTATACCAATCATACCACTGGATTGCACCACCCTCTAGTTGGATTGAAGCTATTTCCACCTTAGATTCTTCTGGAGTTCTATGAAAACTAAAAAAATTTTCTACCCTAGAGATCCAACTTGTAGGATCTCCATCTTCCCATCTCGAAAATTTTACTTTCATGTGTGATTAGTTTGTGTCATAATCTTGAGGCCATTTTTCTATATTTTCATATATGTGCAACGTAGAATTTGAGCTCTCATCTTGTTGAATTTTGCTAAAGCTCTCCAGTAGGTTCTTTTTGAAATCATTAAGTGTTTCTTGTCGCCGGTACTCAATTCTGATTTTCAATGCTTCCATTTGTACTTTCACTGAGTTATCGGTAGTCATTGCGTAAGATCGTAAATCTGTAATCCCCAGTTTTTTAGTTTGGTCAAGGGCATTAGAGATGTGAAGCTACCAAGGAAGCGGACGCCAATGGTTGCGGCCTGTTTCTTACATCGATGTGAGTTGTTAGCCTGTTTCTATCGCCATGAGGAGGAAGGCGGCATTGAAGTGGCCAGGGTTGAGAAGGGGATTCGATGGTGCATGTGCTGCTCGGGTTGAGGCAGGGCCGTGCAAGGATGTAAGAAGGGAAGGTCACTAGCTAGGGAGCAGTAGTGGCGGTGGTCGAGGAGGAGGCAGCGAGGGTTGCGGCTGGGATGCGGGCGGTGGTCGTCACTGGCCGGGGAGTTACGGTGGTGGAGGGGGGAAATAGTGGTGCGTGGCTGTCGGCCGGGAAACTGCGATGGTTGAGCGGCTGCGGCTGCGAGTGATGGCTGGGAAGCAGCAGTAGCGGTGGTCGTTGGCCGGAGAGAAGTAGTGACGGTGGTCGCTAGCCGGCAGCGGTGGTGGCACGACTGGGAACAATGCTGTGTTTCTATCACTCCAAGAAGGGAAGGTTGTTGCTGAGGTTGAGAGGCAGTAATGGCGATGCGACTGGAAGCAAGGTCATCGAGGGCAAGGAGCAACAAAGGGTCACCGAGGCTAGGCACTGCCAGGGGGTGGTCCGTTGGCTAGGAATAGCGGCGGTGGCCCTTTCTCAGTTGCCTTGTTTTGGTCGCCACGAAGAGGGGAGGTCGAGCTACTGCAGTTGCGGCTATGACCTAAGGGGAGGCGGGCAGTGGTGGAGAAGGAGGTAGTGAGGGTCACGATTGGGAGGCGGCGTTGAAGCGGCCGAGGTTGAGGCTACAGTGGTGGCAACCGGCAGCTGCGGCAATGATGCAGAGCACGGGGGTTGAGGTGTTGAAGTGGTCGGGGTTGAGGCTGCGGTGGAGAAGAGGAATCAATGGCAGTCGTCGCTAGTCGGGAAGTAGCGGCGATGGTGGTGGCAACCGGCACTCGCAGCAGTAGAGGGACCGGCGACTGCGGTAGCAGAGGATACTCTGTTTCTATCGCACCATAGCAGAAGCCGCTGGCAATGCTGAATGATCATGGCCGGTGGTGGCTGGCAGTGGTGGTGGCTCTGTTGGGAGGCGACGGTGCTATGAATGCCGGTGGAGAAGAGAAGTGGTGATGTGATGGTGTGGCTGGGAATAAGGGCAATCGGTGAGTTGCCCTATTTCAGTCGCTGCGAGGTGGGAGGCAACTGGCAGCTATGGCTGCGACCCAAGGGAAGGCAACGATAGTGGTGCGGCGAGGGCAACGTTGCCGATGGTAGAAGCTACGAGGGGTGGTCCACTGGCTGGGAAATAGCGGTCGTGGCCCTTCTTGCTGCTCGAGCGAGATGGGGAAGCGAGGAGAGAAGGTTACTGGCTGGGGCATAGTGGCGGCGGTGGGCATTGCCCGGGGAGTAGTAGTAGCGGTGGGCGCTGACCGGGAGCAGCGACGATGGTGGTCGTCGGCCAGGAAGTAACGCCGGCGATGGAGAAGAGGCAGTGGTGGTGGGTGTCGGGAAGCAAGGCTTCCTTCTCGATTGAGAAGAATCAACATGCGTGGCTGCCAGCTTCACCCTTTCTCACATAATTTTTTTTTTGTTTTATAATAGGTACGTCAATCACAATCGAGAGAAGAATGTGAAGGATCACTCATTCTAATACCAAATGATAAAACCTTAAAGTTTTATTATAAAAAAAAAAGAAAAAAAAAATGATAGGGATCGACCTTCTAGGATTTATCAAAAGATTTAATAATATTTTATTATTTATCAAAAATAAATGATTATATTATTATTTATAAAGTTTCACATAGAATCCATCAAAACTTAGATTCTTAATAATAAATAAATATTAAATAAATATTTACTCGACTTTAATTGAATTAAATAGACTTAATAAATATTATTCAAAAGCTTAGAAAATAAAGGATCCTAACATCGTCCTCCTATGTTCAATGGGACGGACTACACGTATTGGAAAACACGAATGAGAGTTTTCTTGCTTTCTTTAAATTTTGATTTATAAAATATTATCAAATATGGTTTTTAACAACCCTCTAAACCTATGAATGAATAGAATGATTTTGAGAAAAAAATTATTTTCGTTAAATGCAAAAGCTATAAATGCTTTGTTTTGTGTTTTGGATAAAAATGAGTTTAATTGTATTTTAACTTGTGAAACTGCACATGACATTTGGTATACTTTTGAAATCACACATGAAGGCACAAGTAGGGTTAAAGAATAAAAAATTAATCTTTTGATGCCTAGTTTTAAATTGTTTCAAATGGAATAAAGTGAAACCATTAGAGTCATGTACGCCCGTTTTGCGGATGTCGTCAATGGTTTGAAAGCACTTAATAAAAGTTTTTCTAATTTTAAACTTATTAACAAAATACTAATATCCCTTCCAAAAAGTTAGGATCCGAAAGTGATAGCAATACTGTTAGGAACGAGGTCAGCACTAAAAGGGGGGGTGAATTAGTACAGCGGTAAAAATTACATCTTCAAAACATTTCGTACAATAAAAACCGAACTCGGAAGATAACTTGAAATCTCGTTCGTATATGAAGTGAAAGGAGTAAGCACTTAAAGAGGTTTACAGTTAAAGTAAATTTCTTAAGACGTAAATGCAAACCAGATTTTAGAGTGGTTCGGTCGTCATGACCTACATCCACTTTGCCGATTCTTCTTCCGTCGAGGCTACCGACATCCATTATCGATCTTCCTTTAATAGGCAAAGATCAACCTCCTTCTTACACCCTCTTCTCCTTTTTACAGATTTAGGAGTCAACCTTTACAAGCACTCACTCCTCTCTAAACAGAATTCTAAACTTAGAATTTAGAGGAGATTTTTCTTATGATTGCAATAGCGTAACCAAGGATGAGAGGAGTATTTATAGGTGTCAAGTGGATTCAAACTTAGAGCCTAAAAGAGTCTCATCCCTATTTTTTGGGGTACTAGCGGTACCACCGCCTGTGTTGGGCGGTACCACCGCTTGTGCTAGGCAGTACCATCGCCTATAGCACTGACATTGGGTGGTACCACCGTTTAGTTTGGCGGTACCACCGCTTAACAACGTACCGCTGGGCGGTACCATTGCCCAATCTAGCAGTACCACTGCCTGACACCTTGCTAGGGGTGGTACAACTGCCCAAACTAGCGGTACCATCGCCTGACATGATCTCGAAGACTGTGCCATGATGGTGCCACTTCTTGGGACATTATTTGGGCTTCTCATTGGGCCCAACACAGTCCTTACATGGGCCTAGCTGGCCCCTAATTGGGTTGGCCCAAATCCAAACCCAATTACGTGTTAACTACGATTCCTAAGATATACTTAAGCTAAACAAGTCCATTTGTCTTGGTTTCTTCCGACGAACTTCCGACGATCTCTCGGTAATGTTTCGGCGAACTCCCGGCAAGCTCCTGGACTTCTCGGCAGAACTTTCAATGAACATCTATACTTCCGACGAACTCTCGAACTCCCAATGAAATCGCATCCTTGACTCCAAGACTTCATTTTGCTTTATGCCTTGCTATCATAGTTAATCCTACACATGTAAAAACATACTTCGATCTAGACAATTAATACTAAGCATTAATCATGTTGTCCGACATGTCATTGGTCCCTCGACGCTTCGTCCTCTCATGCGTCCTATTGCCCAATCGGCTAGTTGACTCCGCAACTCCGATATCCTTGGCACAATATCCGCTCTTCTTGGCTCGATGCCCGAATCCATGGCCCGAAGCCTTCTGTCGATACATCGATCGATCCTCCGGCTTCCGATCTAATCTTCTGACATGTTTTCCTCCGGCACAACATGATTTTTTCTGCTTTAATTGTCTCATCCTGATCGAAACATCTTGCGTCACTCAAAACGCAGATTAAAACATACACACTTATCAATTGGTTTTATCATCAAAATCCAAGATTCAACAAATACAAGAGACAAAGGACTTGAACAATTTCTCTCTTGAAGAACTTACTGGGTCTTTAATGAGTTATGAAATGACTTATATCGAACATGATTAACATGAGAATAACCTTCCTAAGAACAGGAAGGATTTGACACTTCAAACAATAGGAGAACACTAGGGAGAAAACTCAAGTGATGATGATGATGGTGACCTTGAACTCCTCACAATAAAATTTAAAAAGTTTATAAAACAAGAATCAAAGAATAAAAATGAACTTAAAAAGAATAAAATAACTTACTATTAATGCAATTGACCGGGACACTTCAAAAGCGAATGTCCACAACTAAAGAGGAAGGTGCTCACATAAAAGAAGAAGAAAGCACTTAAAGCGACATGGGATGAATCAAGTACATTCAAAAGACAAGGAGCAAACCAACAAAGACAAGGTGGAGAACTATGCTTTAATGACTCGACAACTTAGTAGTTAACTCAACCGAAACCCCTTTACCTCATTATGAAATTACTTGATTCATTTCATGAGTTGTTTGATTATTTTAATTAGTTGATAAAAAATATAAGTTATTAGAAAAGGATCATGCTTCTCTTACTAGTGAATTTAAAAAATTAAAAAATGAGCATGATAATTGCATGTTAACTCCTAGCACTAAATGTAAAGAATTAGATTCATGCAAAAAAGAATATTTGTTATTACAATAAATGTTAGATAAATTTAAAATTGGTAGCATATCTTTAAATATAATTCTTGCCAATAAAAGTCATGTTCATAGAAAAGAAGAAATTGGCTTTGTGGTACCGCTAGTACCCCGGAAACCTGGGGATTTAAAATTTAGCTCTAATTTTTGAAGTCATTTGAGGTCTACAAATACCCTTCAAATTATTGCTTAATAAACACACGAAAGTAGAATAAAAACTATGTGATTCTATTGTTATAGTCTCTTTAAGTGTAGAGTCCCTCCTCCTAGAGCAGAGTGAAAGTCTTAAGGGAGGTGTGTGAGGGAACACTTGTAAAAGAGGAGTGTGTTAGGACTCTAGCTAGGAGAGTCCTAATTGAGAGGGGCATTCATGTAAAACCTACCTAAGTCAACCCCTATCAAAGAGGTGAAGAGGCCGGCTAGGGTTTGAAGTTATTTCTTGGAGAAGAATTAGGAGTTGTAAAGGAATATGAGTCTTGAGTAGGAGTCATATTAGGAGTCTTGAGTAGGAGTCTTAATTGAGTATGAGTCATATTAGGAGTTAGGGTTTAGAAACCCTATAAATAGTCTTATATTTATCCTCTTTTGAGAAGCAATAGATGAATCTTTTCTGCAGCCTTTGAGCAGCAACTTGGAGGGAGGAACCCTTATAGAGTTCCAATGAGGCCGATCCCCTAAAGAGATCAACCCCAAGTTTAGAATATGCAAGGGTTCTACTACCTGGTATCAGAGCAGCATTCTTGGCATCTCACTACCCTTCCATAGCCATCTATCAGCCATCCACGGCTGCCCAAAGCAATTTCCACAATTGCTTAAAAGATCATCGCCAAATTCCGTCGTTATCTCTACCACCACGGATCATCCTTTGATCTCCCTATGAATTGCAATAGGTTCTGGTTTCCTACCTTACTACTACTGCAATTTAGTTATCCTTATTCGAAAATCTAAAAACAATTATTCCAAAATTGCTGCATAAACTTTTCGTCGTAAAGTTTTCATCTCTACGACGAAAGATACATTACAAAATTTCAGCCGCATAACACAGTCTATTTGATCTTGCTACTACATTTTTTCTATCCAAATCTCTACGAAATTTTTATGACAGCTTTAAAACTTCCTAACAGCAGATTTCTTTTTGGTTTTGTTAAAAAATTCTTAATATAAACCATTGATCTTTTACGTCTAAACTGTTATACTTGAAAATCTACACTGTAAAATTCCAGCCGCATAGCATAGTTTGTTTGATTTTGCTACTACATTTTTTCTGTCCAAGTCTCTACGAAATTTTTATGATAGCTTTAACACTTCCGAATAGTATATTTTCCTTTGGTTTTGTCAAAAAATTCTCAGTATAAACCACTAATCTTTTACGTCCAATCTGCTATACTTGAAAATCTATAAAAAATTTCAGCCACATATTGTTGCCTTAACCGATCTATTTGTAATCTTTTTTGAATAAAATTTCTTATACACTTCATAGATCATCTTGGATTCCATTTAAGGTTGATTTATTGAGAAATTCATCTCTAAAAATGATTTTGTATTGCTGTAAATTTTTGTCATAAACCGCTAAAATTTTTCGACGAGAATTTTGTTATTGCAACTTGCACCAATTTTCTTACTGTTACTGCCAAAATTTTCTTGATGAAATTGGACATCCTTGCTGTCATATAAACTGAGATATTTCTGTCAATTCCCTCAAATTTCTTAAGTTTTTGGTGGAAATTTTGTCGAGAATCGCTGTTTCTTCGACGACAATTTTGCTCTTACAAAACAACACAATTTTGCAGCAAATTTTCACTAATTTCTATCAAACCTTTGCTGCCATCTACCACAGATTTAAAACTTTCATCCACAGCCCTAAAACTCCACCAAACCACACCCTCGAACTACACCCAAAACAGTTACAAAACAAGCCTAAACCGTAGCCTACATCCACCAATTCACTAACCCTTTCGACCATCACTTCTCTCAACCTATACATGCCTTTAACCTGACAACAAAAGAGAGATAGTAACATCAAAGATTTGGAGGCTTATACTATGGCATCTAAGGAGGCAATCAATGCTAAATTTGAAGCCTTCGAGGTGCGAATGGAGGATAAGATTCAGACTCTCTTTATCGAACTCAGTTTGGGCCGACCACCAAGCCCGAAGAAATCACATCAAGGAGAGAGCTCTAACCAATCGCATCAAGCTCAAAGAGATGACTTCCAAGAGAGGGAAGGCTCTATGATTGACCCCAACTATCGATGCATGAGAGTGGACTTCCCTAGATGGGAAGAAGGAGACCTGATTGGTTGGATCTCGCACGCGAAGCGATATTTTCAGTATCACAAAACTGCGGATACATCTATGGTGAAAATTGCTACTATACATTTTGAAGGGGATGCCATACAGTAGTTTAACTGGTTTGAACACACTCATGGAGTCCTCTCATGGCGACAATTCAAAGAAGAACTGCTGATCCACTTCGGACCAACCGATTACGAGAACATTGACAAACAACTAGCAAAAATATGACAAACCTCCACCATTTAAGAGTACCAAACCAGGTTTGAAAGGTTATCTAATCAAACTCATGATTGGTCTCAAAAATAGCTATTGGGGACCTTCATTGAGGGCCAAAAGCTGGAGATCCGGGGAGAAGTTAAAGCACGACAACCGTACACGCTTATGGCAGCCATCTCTTTCACATGATTTCAAGAGAAGCGATTGAACCATGAAGCCCGAAGGACTAGGGTTGCTTCCCAACCAGCAATACCGAAGCCCTCAGAGTAAGGTTGCTGTCCGGATGGCCTTACCTATCGAGAATTGCAGTAGGTTTGACGTTAAGGTCACCGATGGATGGATTTTGAAGTATGATCATAGGCGCCCGCGGGTGAAACTGTTGCTGCAGGACCAAGAGATAATTACATATTTCTTCCTCCTCCCTTTGGATGATTATGAGGTCATGCTCAGAATTGAATGGTTGATGACATTAGGTGATATTTCCTGGAATTTTATGAAACTAATTATGAAATTTTACAGTAAGGGGAAACATGTGATATTGCACGGGAAATATGGAGGCGACGTAACGATGATTTGCACACAACAAATAGAGAAGGTTTTGCATAAAGCATGCAGTGGCTTTTTGGTACAACTTGAGCAGCAAACTAAGGAAGAGCCAATAGAATTTGAAGATCCAAACCTACTTCGTTTGCTTGCTGAATTTTTAGATATATTTGATGAACCGCGCAACCTACCTCTTACCCGTCGGTATGATCATTATATAACGATTCTTCTAGGCAAACCTCAAACAAATACTCATTCATATCGGTATCTACATCTCCAGAAGGATGAAATAGAAAGGATTGTAAAAAAGATGCTTGAAACAGGAGTTATTCGGCCAAGTTGCAGCCCCTATTCCTCATCGGTGCTACTTTTATGCAAGAAGGATGGAACTTGGTGAATGTGCATCGACTACCGAGCTTTAAATGACATCACCGTCAAGGAGAAGTACCCAATACTAGTGGTGGATGAACTTCTTGATGAATTAAAAAGTGCTCGAATCTTCACAAAGTTGGACCTCCGACCTAGTTCCCACCAAATTCGACGGCCAAGTTATAGCCCCTACTCTTCACCGGTGCTCTTTGTACGAAAGAAGGATGGAACATGGTGATTGTGCATTGATTATCGAGCTCTCAATGACATAACCATCAAGGACAAATACCCTATTTCAATAGTAGATGAACTGCTAGATGAAAGGAAGCACAAATCTTCACAAAGCTGGACATTTGATCCGGGTATCATCAAATACGAGTGTGCGAAGAAGACATACCGAAAACCGCCTTTTGAACACATAACAGCCACTATAAATTTTTGCTTTCTTCAATAAAAGGTGGAATATCTTGGGCATATCATATCAGAGGAAGGTGTGATGGTGGATCCCTCCAAAATAGAAGCAATGCAGAACTGACCGACCTTGAGGAATATAAAATTACTACGTGGCTTTCTCGGTTTAACAGGCTACAAACGCAAGTTCATGAAAAACTATGGAAAGATCAGTGCACCACTCACTTCTCTACTAAAAAAAGATACCTTCCAATGGTCGGACAAAGCCTCCGCTGCCTTCGACAAACTTAAGGCAGCTATGACGACGTTGCTGGTGCTAGCGCTACCATATTTCAACCGACTCTTCATCATTGAGGTCGATACATTTGGAGTCAAAATTGGAGACGTTCTCATGCAAGATGGTCAACCACTCACATACACTAGAAAGGCATTGTCTTTTTCCCATCAAAACATGTCAACATATGATAAGGAGATGCTCGCCATTATGCACGCAACAACGAGGTGGAGATTGTACTTGATCGAGCGACGCTTTCAAATCAGGACCGAA
>LVTN01000432.1:214529-224943 GCA_001649415.1 Musa itinerans | reverse complement strand
GATTCCAAAGAAAAGGAAGAAAACAAGGCAGGAAAGGAAGAGAAAGAAAGGGAAGAAGACAAGGACAACGCAGAGAGACTGTTCTCAATCATCTAGCAGTGTTCTCATCTCAGGTTAGATCAATCTACAGTAGACTCTTGCTGTGATTACTTGGGGAGGTTTTAGATATTGTGGGCAGTGACGTGATCCTTGTATCCCAGTTATTCTCTTGTGGTTGTTGCTAGGGTTTTGGGCAAGAGATTGAGATTTGTATATTCATTATTCTCATAGTGGATTATCTCTAGTTTGCCCCGTGACTTTTACCCTTCACATTGAAGGGGTTTTCCACGTATATCTTGATGTTTTGTTTGATTGTACTTCCATTTAATTCGACTGCGTATTATGGTCTTCTAGTATTTGTTCATCTACAAAGGTTATCCCTTTTTATATCCCCATCAACATCTTTGATCTACATGCATATGCTATGGCTTCTCAAGATCCAATTAATGCCAAATTTGAAGCATGGGAGTCTTGGATTGAATCGCGACTTGAATCGCGCTTGGAGGACAAATTGCACACTTTGTTTGCAGAATTCAGAATTGGACAACCACCGAGTCCAACCAAATTTCAATGAGGAGAAAGTTCAGAGAGGCCTCTAGAGAAGGAGGGACAGCCCTTAGACATGCTGCAGCCATGCATAAGGGTGGACTTCCCATGATGGGAAGAAGGAGACCCAGTAGGGTGGATTTCGCGCGCCGAACGTTACTTTTGCTACTATCGAATGTCGAATGATGCTATGGTGGAAATTGTTATCATTCACCTTGAAGGAGATGTTATTCAATGGTACAATTAGTTGGAATACAATAATGGGGCTCCGATGTGGAATCAATTTAAGAATGCACTGCTGAATCGTTTCGGACCTACGGAGTATGAAAATATCGATGGCCAACTCGTAAAGATTCGACAAACCTCTATGATTCAAGAGTACTAAACTAGGTTTGAGAAGCTATCCTACCTTGCTCATGATTGGACTGACCATCAATTGTTAAGAACATTCATCGAAGGACTCAAGCCAGAGATAAAAGGGGAGGTTAAGGCGCGGTAGCCCCGTACCGTGACAGTTGCGATTTCTTTCACCTGAATATAAGAAGAACGACTCAACCAAGATACTCGGAGAATGAGAACCTCTCTTAGGCCCATAGCATATAAACCTCCTTCTACTCCTAGCCATCCTTTGTCAAAAAAATTGACAAGAGAAGAACTATGTGACCGATCAGTAAAGGGTCTTTGTTGGCATTGCGACGAGCCATGGAACCACGATCATCGCTGCAAAAGGGGCCACCTCCTACTGATTGAACCTCTTGAAGACATGGAGGAGGAGATCTAAGAGCATGAAGAAGGGTCGCAGATGAAGAACAATAGCCAGTTGATATTACAATGTATGCCCTTGCTGGTTACGCGAACTCGCAAACGATGAAAATGGAAGGACTTCTGAAGCAACAACCTATTACCATTCTTATTGACACCGAGAGCACTAATAATTTTATGAACAGAAAGTTTGCTATTCAGATGGCCTTACCTATTGAGAATTGTAGCAGGTTTGACATTAAGGTCGCCGGCGGAAGAATTTTGAAGTGTGATCATAGGTGGCCGTGGGTGAAACTATTGTTGCAGGACCAAGAGATAATTGCAGATTTCTTCCTCCTCCCTCTTGATGATTATGAGGCCGTGCTCAGCATTGAATGGCTGATGACATTAGGTAATATTTCCTAAAATTTTATGAAACTAATTATGAAATTTTACAGTAAAGGGAAACAGGTGATACTGCACGGGAAACGTGGGGGTGACGTAACGACAATTTGCACACAACAAATGGAGAAGGTTTTGCACAAAGCATGCAGCGGATTTTTGGTACAACTTGAGCAGAAAACTAAGAGAGAGCCAATAGAATTTGAAGATCTAAACCTACTTCCTTTGCTTGCTAAATTTTCAGATATATTTGATGAACCGTGTAACCTACCTCCTACCCATCGGCATGATCATTGTATACCGATTCGTCCGGGCAAACCTCTAGTAAATACTGGGCCATATCGGTATCCATATCTCCAAAAGGATAAAATAGAAAGGATTATAAAAGAGGTGCTTGAAATAGGAGTTATTCGGCCAAGTTGTAGCCCCTACCCTTCACTGGTACTCCTTGTACGAAAGAAGGACAGAACATGACGCATGTGCGTTGATTACCGAGCCCTCAATGACATAATCGTCAAGGACAAATACCTTATTCCAATAGTAGATGAATTGATTGATGAATTAAAGGGAGCATGAGTCTTCACAAAGTTGAACCTTCGATCCGGGTATCATCAAATACGAGTGTGCGAAGAAGACATACCGAAAACCGCATTTCAAATACACAATGCCCACTACGAATTTTTGGTAATGCCCTTTGGTCTCACCAATACTCCCTCCACCTTTCAGAGCCTTATAAATGATATGTTTTGGAATTATCTTCGTAAGTTTGTACTAGTTTTCTTCGACGATATCCTTATTTACAACCCTTCTCTTGAAAGTCATTTTCAGCACTTACAACTTGTTTTGACGATTTTACGAGAACATGTTCTTTTTGTCAAAAAATTGAAGTACAACTTTCTTCAATAGAAGGTGAAATATCTAGGGCATATCATATTAGAGAAAGGTGTGGTGGTGGACCCTTCCAAAATTGAAGCAATGTAGAACTGACCGACCCCGAGGAACATAAAATCGCTACGCGGCTTTCTCAGTTTAGCAGGCTACTACCGTAAGTTCATGAAAAACTATGAAAAGATCAGTGCACCGCTTACTTCCTTACTAAAAAAAGATGCTTTCCAATGGTTGAACAAAGCCACCACCGCCTTCGATGAACTTAAAGCCATAATGACGACAACGCCTATACTAGCGCTACCCAACTTCGGCAAGACTTTTGTTATTGAAGCCGATGCCTCCGGAGTCAGAATTGGTACTGTACTAATGCAAGTTGGCTACCCCCTCACTTATACTAATAAGGCGTTATCTCCTTCCCATCTCAAGATGACTATTTACGATAAGGAGATGCTCGCGATTATGCATGCGGTAGCCAAGTGGAGACCGTACTTGATCGGGCGATGCTTTCAAATCAAGGTCGACCATAAAAGCCTAAAATATTTCTTGGAGTAGAAGATATCTTCCCTCGAAAAGCAAAAATGGGTAACAAAGCTTATTGGATATGATTATGAAATAACTTACAAAAAGGAAAAAGATAATGTTGTTGTAGATGCGCTTTCGCGACTACCCGAGCAAGCTGAATTTTCGATCGTTTCACTTCCGACCAGCGACTTCCTTGAGGATATTAAGAGGATATGACAGGAAGATCCGAAGACCAGTAAGATCATAAAAAAATTGGAGGAAGCACCAAGCTCCGTGGCTTATTACAGTTGGGACTCAAAAGAATTACGCTATAAGGGACGCATTGTGCTTGTGCCAAATTCTACTTGCATCTTCACGAGTAGATTTTGGACAGAGTTATTCCATATGTAGGGCACTAAATTGAAAAGGAGTATAGCATATCACCTACAAACCGATGGCCAAACGGAAGTGGTGAACAAGTGCTTGTAGACATACCTCAGATGCTTCACTAGTGACCGGCCTAAAGAGTGGACAAAGTCACTTCCCTAGGCCAAATGATGGTATAATACAACTTATCATTCATCCATAAAATGTACTTCCTATAAGGCTTTGTATGGCCGACCTCCCCCTATGATCCCAAAATATATGTTGAACACCTCTAAAATGGAATAAGGAGATAGGGAACTATAAGACAAAGATAAAATGCTAAAGTTGCTAAAAGATAATCTTAGTGTAGCTCAAGCAAGGATAAAACAATAATATGATCAACACAAAGGCGAAAGAGAATTTTTAGTAGGAGATTGGGTCTTCCTATGGCTCCAGCCATACAAGCAAACATTAATCTAGACCAGAGCATCTATGAAGCTTTCACCTCGGTTCTATAGATCCTACCAAATTTTGGAGCACATTAGAGCTGTAGCATACAAATTGGACTTACCCGCCAGCTCCTGAATCCATCCAGTCTTCCATGTGTCATGTTTAAAGCTCAAGCTAAGACAAAATGAGACAGCCCTAAGCCATCCACCAAATATGACTACCCAAGGAGAACTCCAGACCCAGCCGAGTGCCATTATTGATCGACGGATCATGACTCGACGATGACGACCCACTACTGAAGTGCTAATACAGTGGGCAAACTTACTAGCAAAAGGTGCCACTTGGGAGAACTATGACGACTTGAATATCAAATTCCCAGAATTCATAGATCGTCAGCCTCGAGGATAAGGTTGATTTGAAGAGGGTGGCGGGTCTGTTAGGACTCTAGCTAGGAGAGTCCTAATTAAGAGGGGCATTCATGTAAAACCTACCTAGCCGACCCTTATTAAATAGGTAAAGAGGCCGGCTAGGGTTAGGAGGTTATTTCTTAGAGAAGCATTAGGAGTTGTAAAGGAATATGAGTCTTGAGTAGGAGTCCTATTTGGAGTTGGTTAGAAGTAGAAGTCTTGAGTAGGAGTCCTATTAGGAGTTGGGGTTTAGAAGCCCGATAAATAGTCATGTATTTATCCTCTTTTCTCAAGCAATAGATGAATCTTTTCTGCAGCCTTTGAGCAGCAACTTGGAGGAAGTAACCCCTATAGAGTTCCAAGGAGGCTGATCCCCTAAGCTTAGAATATGAAAGGGTTCTAAGAATGCGATATACATATATATTAAATATGTATGTGTGTAACACGTTACATTAGGAGACTGGATCAAAATCCCCTCTCTCGATAATATTAAGTCGGTAAACGTGTGGTAATTAGATTAACCCACGTGGCCTTCCATCATTATAGGCAGGGACCGATTCCTAACATAGGTTGAGTTGGTCGAGTCCCTCGAGGCTCACCTATGTCACGATTTACTATCTTGCCTACGACATAGAGATGCCACCGATGACTTGAGAACATAGTATGCATGGTCGAGTCCCTCGAGGGTATATCATTGAATCATACTCATCTTGTAACGAAGGTGTTGACTTAACCGAACATCATGGTTGGTTGAGTCCCTCGAGGCCATGATGGTTTGAAGGCCAAATAGGACGGGAATTATAAAAAGTTATGATCAACAAGAGTTGCCTACCTTTTGGGCTTAGTGTGATTGGTCGAGTCCCTCAAGGTTACACTAAGACGCTAATTGGATCCCGATCCCCACTAGAAGTCTACCACAGACTTCCGTTTCACGTGTTGAGGGTGTTGTGTGACTCGCCAGAAAAATAGTGAGAGTAGATTAATATAGAAGTCCATATCTTATTTGTTTATTTTTTTGCAAAATCTGTATGTTATTTATTTCTACTGTATCTTTATTTTCAGAAAATATCGCTTTTAAATCCCTTACGTGGTATACTTAATGTCAACTGTCTCACTGGTTTGAATTATATGGATTGGCTCCATAACTTGAGAAATATTCTTATGGCGTAGAAAATCGAGTATGTCCTTGATACAGTGATGCCTACACCTGAGGAAGGGGCAAGAAAGGATAAGATCATTTGCTGGGTGAAGTACATAGATGACTCCACTCTTGTTCAGTGTTACATGTTGGGCTCCATGACTCCTGAGTTATAGAGACAGTATGAAAAGATGGATATAAGATCCATTCTCCTACATATCTGTAAACTATTTGAGGAACAAGGAAGGACTCAATGATATGAGATATTCAAGAGCCTCTTCCACATTAGGAAAATTGAGGGGACACCGGTTCTGAACCATGTCCTAAAGATGATTGAGTGGATAGAGAAACTCACAGGTCTAGGAATGGTCCTAGAGGATAACCTATGTGTGGATCTTGTGCTTCAGTCCATATCAGATTCCTTTTTATAATTAATAATAAATTTTAATATGAACAAGTTTGAGATGACTCTCCCTAAGCTCCTTAATATGTTGAGGGAGGCAGAGAGCACTATCAATAAAGAGAAGTCAGTTCTCTATATCGATGAGATCAGAAGTAAAAGGAAGGTAGAAAAGTCCCTTAAAAAGGACAAGGGCAGACCGGGTAAAGCAAAAGTTGCTAAGAAAGACCTAACAAAGGACAAAGGCCAGTGTTTCCACTACAACAAAAATGAAAACTAGAAGAGGAACTGTAAAAAGTACCTTACAGAGAGGGCGAAAGAAAAGCTTGGAGAAGCTTGAAGTATATTCATGATCAGTCTCCATTTGTTAGACTCTTATGATAGTGTTAGGATCGATTCGTCACTAAGAGGGAGGGTGAATTAGTGCGTACTTAAAAAATCACGTTGAGTCAGAAATCTTTGTATGATAAAAATCATTTCAATAATGTTTAACTTTGAAAATGTTCGTAAGAGTGTGTAGCTAAAGTAATGAGGAAGTAAAGCAGTTGCAAAGTAAGTAAATGGTAACAACAGAAATGCAAATTGAGTTTATAGTGGTTCGATCATCATCACCTACATCCACTCTCGATTCCTCTTCCGTCGAGGCCACCGGCATCTACTAATGATCTTCTTTCAATGGGTGAAGATCAGCTACCCTTACATCTCGATTATCCTTTTAACAGGTTTAGGAGAGAACCTTTACACCCCCACTACCTCCTCTCTTAAACTTCATAAATACTTAAAGCTTGAGAGGAGTTCTCACAAGATTACAATAGCATTTTTCTTTCTTTTTGCTCTCAGTTCTTGTATTTGCTGGGCAGGGATGAGAGGGGTATTTATAAGCCCTAAATGGATTCAAACTTGGAGCCTAAAAGTGTCTCATCCTTAGTTTTTAGGGTACTAGAGATATCACCGACTATGCTGGGCGGTACCATCGCCGACTAACACTAGGCGATACCACTGCCTAATCTAGCGGTACCACCACCTGACATAATATGAGAGACTATGTCTGAGTGGTACCACTGTCCAAATTGGCGGTACCACCGCTTGACAATGGGCGGTACCACTACCTAATCTAGCGGTACTATTGTTTAACATAGTCTTAGAGATTATGTCTTGGAGACTGAGCCACTAGCGGTGCCACCACCTGATCCAACTTTTGGGTCACTGAATGAGCCTTTCTCTTGATCCAAAATAGCCATACTTTGAGCCCAATTGGCTCATAATTAAGTTGGCTTAATTATATTCTAAATCAACCCAATTACAACCTAAACTAACTTGATCTAGATAAATTATTACAAAGCATGAATCATCTGTTGTCTGGCATATCATTAGTTCTTCTGGTGCTTCGTCCGATCTTTTGGCACATTGTCCTCTCCTTTGACGTATTACCCAAACGGCATGTTGACACCCGCAACTTTCGATCTCCTTGGCGCAATATTCGATCCTTCGGCTCGATGCCCGAATTCATGGCATAAAGCCTTTTGTCGGTACGTTGACCAATCCTCCAACCTGACGTCCAATCTTCTGACATGTTCAACTCTGGCCCAACATTCGATTCCTCATGCTTTAATCAATTTGTCACTCCTAATCGAAGCTAGTCCTACACCACTCAAAACATAGATTATATCATAACATTATCAATTGATTTCATCATCAAAATCCGAGATTCAACAATTTCTCCCTTTTGATGATGACAACCAATTGATGACGGAGATAACCTTAACTCCCCCTATCAATATGCCATATTGATAGAACATTTAAATTTAGAAAATCATGCAATGTTTCAAAATACATCATCCTGTGTCACTCAAAATGCACATCAAATTATAAACACTTATCAATTTGTTTCATCATCAAAATCCGAGATTCAACAATTACAAGCTAGCAATTCTAGTAAGTTTTACGTCGTGCAAGCTAGCAATTTTTACGATATGCAAGTTAACAAGTTTGCTTTTCTTTGTGATGTGCAAGATAGCATATTTTTGTATCTTCTTGAAATATGTAAGCTAGCAAACTTAGTGATGTTCAAGATAGCAAATTCTTTATTTTCTGTGAGAAGTACAAGCTAGCAATTTTGCTTCCTAACAAGTTTTTCTTCCCTTAAATGTGCAAGCTAGCAATTTTTCTCCCCCTTTGTCATTGTTAAAAAGAAGGGAAGAATACAATGTTGTAATTATTTTCCCTATATATCAATTTCCAGATCATGACAAAGATAAAGTATTGATCTTATTTCATTAGATATACAAATCATAAATACATGAGAATTGTACATAATAAAATTCAAGTCATAAACATTAAAAAGTCTAGAGATATATCATTGGTTTATTTGGATAAACCTTTCCTTAGTAAATACCAAGAAGAATCGTAGGAGAACAATTAATGAAAAATCTTGATTCATATAACATAAATTTTAATTCATAAGTATCAAGTGAAAGAATCAAGATTTGTTTAGATGAGTCTCTTCTTTAGTAAAAAGAGAGAATTATGCGAGAACAAATATGAGATCTTAATTCACATAAAAGAAATCTCAAGTGTTAAATGTCAAGAAATCAAGAGTTTAACAATCATAAGTTTAACATTTAAGCTAGCACTTTTTGCTTCATTTTACATCAATGTTCTAATCATAACATAAATATAAAGGAGTCATATGAAAATCATGACATGAAAGATGAAAGATCAAGAAAGATCACTTTCTTGAATGATTCATTTTGACAAATCTCCTTTTTAGTAAATAACAAAAAAAAATCTTAGGAGATTAAATAGTCAATGATCTTCAAAGGAATTCTTAAGTTATGAATTTCAAAAAATTAAGATCATGATTTGGATTAATAACACATTCAAATTCAAACCGTCAAATCATCAAAATCACTTTTAAGAGATTCATAAAAAATAACATAAATAGATTCATTAATCTCTTTTTGAAAAATCGATAAGATAGTAATAGATAAATTTTCAATAATGCATTCCCTTTTTAGTTGTTTCAATTCATGTGATTGATTTCATACAAGCATGCCCAAATTTTTACTTTTTTTGTTTTTATGTCAAAATCATGTATCATGTTTAAAACCGAAAGATAAGATTCATCACAAAAATCATCAAGACTTCAAATCATCATGTATAATTAAATTATTAAGCATGGTACCAAAACTTTTAACATTTTCATTACATCTTAAATTATCAAACATGATTTCATTAAACATAAAGTATTTTCAATCAAAGTCAAAATCAAAAAGCAATATGGAAATAATCAAGATACATATTATTGCTTCTTAAAAACATACACAGGATTAATCTTATTAGGTGTACAAGCACTAGATTTAAATCTAATATTTTGTTCTTTTATCATAAAGAAATGCAATTATCATGATCAATTTTTTTTTAATTTTTTAAAAACACTAGAAAGAAAAGCATGATCCCCTTTTATTGTATTTTTTTTATTTTATATACTAATTTAAAAATAACTTATAAAATACATCAAGTAATTTCATAGTAAACTAAGGGGGTTTTGGTTACCTCATTGTCGAAAGCCATTAAGGAATAGTTCACCACCTTATCTTTGTTGGTTTGCTTCTCGTCTTCGGATGAGCTTGATTTGTCCCAAGCCGCCTTGAATAATTTCTTCTTGTTTGGCAATTTTTTCTTTTTAAGTTTATTTTTATTCTTAGTCTCATATTTTATAAATTTACTTGTGAGGAGTTCTGTGTCATCATCACTTGAGCTTTCACTCGAGTGGTCTTCTTTTGTTACAAGTGTCAAGTCCTTCCTATTCTTTGGAAGGTAGTTCTCATTATCGTCATTTCATAGGTCATCAAAGACCTATTAAGTACTTCAATTGAAAAATGATTCAAGTTCTTTGATTCTTGAATAGCTGTTACTTTAGGATCCTAATTTTTAGGAAGAGATCATAAAATTGTATTCACAAGTTCAAGGTTAGAAAAATTTTTACCAAGTGCTTTTAAACTATTGACGACATCCGTAAAATGGGTGTACATGTCTCGCTTGGTTTCATGCGAAACAATTCATAACTATGAACTAAAAGGTTGATTTTTGACTCCTTAACCCTACTTGTGCCTTTGTGTGTGATTTCAAGTATGTGCCAAATCTCATAAGTCATTTCGTAAATAGAAACTCGATTGAATTTATTTTTATCCAAAACACAAAATAAAGCTTTCATAGCTTTGGCGTTCAAAGAGAAAGTCTTCATCTCCAAATCATTCCAATCGTTCATTGGAAGAGAAGACATTTGAAATCCATTTTCAATAATATTCCATAAATCAAGATTCAACAAAAGCAAGAAAACTTTCATCCGAGTTTTCCAAGAAGTGTAGTCCGTCCTATTGAACATAGGAGGACGAATGATAAAGTGATCCTCTTGAAAGCTGAAAAGAGCAATTTGTTAGAACCCTTGCAGATTCTAAACTTGGGGTTGATCTCTTTAGGGGATCGGCCTCCTTGGAACTCTATAGGGGTTCCTCCCTCCAAGTTGCTGCTCAA
>LVTN01000432.1:192911-203371 GCA_001649415.1 Musa itinerans | reverse complement strand
ACTTATAAGTTTTAACCCGCTGCCCTGATTCCCCCCCCCCCCCCTCTTAGTGCCGCTACGATCCTAATAGAAACAACTAAAAAAGGAATGCATTTTGAAAATTTCTCTATCTTCTCGATTTTTCAATAAGAAATTGATAAATCTATTTATGTTATTTTGAATCTCTTGAAAGTGATTTTGATGATTTTGATTATTTGAATTTGAATGAGTTTTTATCTATATCATGATTTTGATTCCACAGAATTATAACTTGAAATATTTTATGAATCAAGATCTTCTATTATGTGTTCTTGTATTATTTAAGAGGATTTTTTTTATGAATCATGATTTTTCTTGTGAATTCTAAGAATTATAACTTGTGATATATTTTGTTTATATGAATCATGATCTTGACAACATGAGATGTTTTATACATGAACAAGATCTTTTATTCTCCTATATTCCTTTTTGCTAAAGAAGAGATACATCCAATTGAATCTTGATTCTTTCACTTGATATTTATAAATTGAGATTTATTATGATCAAGATTTTTCATATTTTATTCTCGTATGATTCTTTTTGCTATTCACTAAAGAGGAGACTTATCCTAATAAACCATGATATGTCACTTGACATCTTGATAATTTATGACTTAAGTTTTGTTATGTACAAATTCTTTATATTTATGGTTGTATGCCTTATGTGATGCTTAGAGCATTAATGTTAGAAGGAAATGTATTGCACCATTGTATTATTCCCCTCTGCTTCTTTCTTACAATGACCAAGGGGAGTAAGAAAATTACTAGCTTGAATGTTAAATTTAGATAAACAAAAGTACTAGCTTGAATTTTAAATCTCTCAAATGCATAAACTCTTCTTATACATTTTTCGGATCATGATCTTGATTTCTTGATTTTTATGACTGGAGTTTTCTTTTTAAATCAAGATCGTTTCCTATCATTCTTTTTTCTTTTGATATTTACAAAAAAAGAAATTTGTCAAAAATGATACATGGTCTTTTGGTATTCATGACTTGATCTTTTATTTTTTATGATTGAAATATTGATGTAAATTTATCCTTATTATTTATCTTTGTCATGATTTGAAAATTTATATAAAGGGAAATGAACTTCAATATTGTATCCTTCCCTTGTTTTTGACAATGACAAAGGGGAGAAAGATTTACTAGCTTGCACAATTCAAGAAGAAGCTAAAACTTATAAATTTGTAAAAATTCCTAGTTTTCAAATAAAGGAAAAACTTGCTAGCTTGCTTATCTCAAAAGAAAAGCAAGAAGTGCTATCTTGCACATCTCGAGAGAAGCAAAACTTGTACATCTCAAGAGAGGCAATACTCATGATACATGTCTAACTTGCACATCTCAAAAAAACTTGCTAGCTTACAAGTTCTAAAATGATGCAAAACTTTCTATTTACTATCTTGCATTCTCTTTCAAAAACTTGCTAACTTGAACATCGTAAAGAAAAGCAAACATGCTAAACTTGCACATCTTTCGAATTTGCTAGCTTGGATGTTCTAAAATGATGTAAAACTTGTTATTTACTATCTTGCATTCTTTTAAAAAAAACTTGCTAGTTTGAACATCGCAAAGAAAAGAAAACATACTATCTTGCACATCTCAAAAGATGCAAAAATTTTGCTAACTTTCATATCAAAAAAACTTGCTAGCTTGCATGATGATATATGTAATGATGTTTCAAAAAATTGATATTATGTGATGATATATGATGTTTCAAAACATGAAATTATGCAATGATATATGTAATTATTTAAAATTATGTGTTAAAAATATGCTAGTTGCAACTTTCTCCTTTTTGTTAATGACAAAGGGAGAGAAGATACGATGATATCATGATCATACATGGTTGGATATAATATACTTTGATATTTTGATACCATGATGATTTGAAATATTTATGATGATGCATACAACACTTATGATAATGATGCAAGTAATGCAATGATGGGTATATAATGTGTTGCATATGATCATGATTATAATTGCTTTAACTTAAATTCAAGGTTCTATCAATATGGCATATTGATAGGGGGAGTTTTGTTTAAACTCCATCATCAATTGGTTATCATCATCAAAGGGGGAGATTGTTGAATCTCGAATTTTGATGATGAAACCAATTAAAAGAGTTTATGATCTAATCTGTGTTTTAAGTGATGCAAGACTAGCTTTGATCATGAAGAGATAATTAAAGCAGGAAGAATTAATGTTGGGTCGGAGTAGAACATGTCAGAAGATTAGACGTCGAGCTGGAGGATCGGTCGACGTGACGGCAGAAGGCTGACATGATATCCAAAGCTTTGGTTATATGCTTCTATGTGTACTTTGGATAAGGATGAAATGTATGCAACGTCAAATGCGACGTTTGAGCTTCTGTTTTGTATTTGTTCTTTGATATGTTCTGAAATGCTTCTTATGCTTTCGAAACATTTTATATGCCATTGATATGTTCCGAAGCATTTCATCTGTCATTGATATGTTATGAAATATTTCATTTGTTATTGATATGCTCCGAAATGTTTCATATGTCATTGATATTCAAAATTCTCCTTAGGTCTTTAATATGCTTTGAAATATTCCATATGTCATGGATATGCTTCTTATGCCAATGATATGCTCCAATTATCCCTTACTCCATTGTTATGAATAAAATATACTTCAAATGAAATGATATTGTAACTCTGCATTCGTGGAGTTGCTATCTTTGAAACTCTTATATCTTTATCTTGTATTTTGAAACTTTATTTGTTTGAAACTGTCCTCTTTGCCACGGATATGTTAGTCACTTGCAAAGCTTTATATGCTCACTCCATTGCTATATAATTTTTTTCAAGATAGCCTGTTGCTCGCTAAAATGTTTAAATTGGGTTAAGGCAGTGGAAAGCTAGAAGATTTTGGGGCAAATATTTCGTACTTGATCGGTTGATGTTGTATAAGTTTCTTTTATGTGTAATGAAATATCAACGACAACTCTAAATTGATGTATCTTGTAAATATTTGAAAAGTGCCTCTCATATCAGGATTTTGAGAATGTTAAGTTTAAATTGTATAATGATATAAACATGTGGTATATGTTGGGTTTATGATTATATAGATTCTCATGCTTATGGGTTTATGATATGATTATGGTTTAATTGAGTTGGCTTTAGATTTTGTGAATCATTACCTGATATGATGGTATGATAATAAACTGTACAGGTTTTATAAATTGTGGATTATATAGGTGAATTTTGACTTGAGTGTTTTCTTAGTGGCCTCAAATGTGTGTTTGGATCCTGGATTATTTGTTGAATTATAATATTATCAATTTTGAGTTAGGTTCACACCTCCTGAATGACGATTAAACTCACGGGGCATGACAATGCCGTAGTCCCCAAACGATATAAGAGAATCCAATCCATTGGATCTATCTGTCCTTAGTTACCATGTACCTATAGTCCCTCGTCCATCTAATATCTCAAAAATTGTATACCGGGCATGGTGCTATCCATACGGTTTCTAATCGAGTCTCGTTTAAATCGGATTCTCTCGAAGAACTCTTTCTCTCTCAATCCGAATGGCCTTGGCCAAGGTTTTGTCTAAGCAAGAACACATGAGATATTTCTCTCATGATAAGGAGAGTGGATGATCCTCTATCGACACTCAATAGTCCTCGTAAGGTTAGTTACCACTCACAATAAACGGTTGTGCTAGATTTGGAACCTCTAGACCTATAAGTTTCAGTATCAAAGAATGGAGTACTCACATAGGACATCTTTGGTGTCTCAAGTCTAAGGATCAGATACACCACTAGGACTACGGAATCGTTATCTAACAATAAGGCATCATCAACCATCCAGCATTCCGTAAGTAGATCAATCAGTGAACTCATTTCCTAATAAGTACTTATACTGTATCCCTAGTGTCCTCACATGAGATGCTATGAGACCAATTGCATCCATCATATGGATGGGTATACAGCACACTAGTCAGTCCTATTATCTCGATGTCCCTCTCGAATAACCTATGACCGGGGTTATTTAGGATTTGTGTTTAAAGGCGAATCAGTCTCATTGCACAGATCCATGGACATCATAATATATTCACGTGCCATCACTCACATGATTGGCTTATAGGACACCTATGACTAGCACCGTAGGGGCGCCTGCCCACATGGGGCAACGTCGCCCGCGGGCGAACTGCTAGGGCAGAGGCGGCGCCCCCACCCCCCCTCCTATAGTGGCTGCCGTTGATAGGGTAGCGGCAACTACAGCACAGCAAAGGAGAAGGAAGATGGGGAGGGTTAGGTTTTTTAGCAAAAGATAGTTTTGCCCCTCAAAATTTTAAAAATTCCAAATTCTGTCTTTTTATCCAAATTACCAAAATATCCCTCATAATTTAAAAAATTTCTTACATGTCCCTAATTTCAGAAAAATATTAGTTAATTAAAAAGTTTAATTATCTATTATTATTATCTAGTAGTCCTACATGATGATGATATGTACATGTGATGTATAATATGAACAAATGATCATGGACCGTGTGATGTGTGTGTACTTGTGAATATTATTATTGGAGCCTACGAGCCTCCATTTTATTTCTTATTTATTGTCAGGCCTGCATGCCTATAATTAAATTGTAATCACATGAGGAGGCGTAGTACAAACGTGGAAGCGATAGCGGGACTCACGGGATAGACGATCGCATTGCCTAGAGATACGTCAAGATATCGACAGAACCGAGGAGGATGAGATGGACGATCACAGGGCATGGAGATGCACCGTTGCACACATAAATCTTGATGTGAGTGATTAGGCCCATTGCTCGAGCTTGATCAAATTAGGCTATGGTCCATGATCATCTGGTGTGATTGCTCATGTGATGTGTGATTGCTTATACACCTACTAGATATATATATATATTTGTATGTGATGTAGATATATATTAAATATGTATGTGTGTGACATGTCATATTAGGAGACCAAATCAAAATCCCCTCTCTTAAAAATATTAAGTCGGTAAACGTAAGGTAATTAGATTGACCCACGTTGCCTTCCATCATTATAGGTAGGGATCGATTCTCGATGTAGGTTAAGTTGGTCGAGTCCCTCGAGGGTATATCATCGAATTAGACTCATCTTGTAATGATGGTGTTGACTTAACCGAACATCACGGTTGGTCGAGTCCCTCGAGACCATCGTAGTTCGGAGGTCGAACAGGATGGGAATCATAAGGGGTTGTGATCGGTAGGAGTTGCCTATCTTTTGGGCTTAGTGTGATTGGTCGAGTCCCACGAGGTTACACTAAAATGCTAATTGGATCCCGATCCCCACTAGAAGTCTGCCGAAGACTTCCGTTTCACGTGCTGAGGGTGTCGCGTGACTCGCCAGTAAAATAGTAGGAGCATAATTAAGATAGAAGTCCATATCTTGATTATTTATTTCTTTACAAAATCTGTATGTTATTTATTTCTATTGCATCTTTATTTTCAGAAAATATCACTTTCAAATCCCTTACATGGCATACTTGATGTCAACCGCCTTCCTAGTCTAAATTTCTTTGCCAATTCTATGTTGGAAGGAGAGGCTGAGCATCGGTGAAGAATAATAATAAAAAAAGATTTCTGAAGTCAAACATAAGTCAATCACATGGAAGGTATTCGTAGGAAAGTTCAACGATAAATATTTCCCAAATTGTATTAAAGAGTAGAAAGAATTGGAGTTCTAGAATCTCATCTAGGGAAACTTGACGGTAGCAAAGTATGAATCTCTAGATTTGCCACTCATATAATCGATGATAAAATTAGAAAAGCAAAGAAATTTGAAAGGGCCCTAAGGCTAGCAATAAGATCTCAGATATCAGCCTTAAAACTCTAAGCTAAGTGGATGTGGCAAAAAGAGCTTTGATAATTAAAAGAAACTTAGAAAAAATTCAGAAAATTATGGGTAAGAAAGAGAAGAACAAGTTTGTCAACAAAAATAAGAGAGGAGTAGGGAAGAGGAATTGAAGTAGAAGGAGAAGAAGCTTTGCTTTGCTTGAGGTTTTGCATAAATTCCCCACATTTGGGAATTAAACTTTTCTAAGGCAAGTGTTCTAACCCCTTCCTACAGAAATCTTGATCTCTGATTTCATCTTAATTTTGAAAACGTTGGAAGATTTTGGCTTCATACTTGATATTTCTATCGTTTGGGAATAAAACTGTGAATCTGAAATTTTTCGAGATTTGACCTTTATATATTTTTCTAGCCATAAATTTCTACACAGATTCTTGATTTTGGAAAAACTAAATACATCCAAAAATAGACTCACAGATTTTCTTTTGATACCAAGATTGATAAATTTAGAGTCTATTTACTACCGAAACTGTTATTTCAATTGACCCTATGAAATCTATAAAATAGAGAATGTCAGTTTTGACCTTTCAATATTCTCTTGCTTATAACTCTTTGATAAAAACTTTGATTTATGTGAAAAATCATTTATTGTAAACTAGACTTATAAACCTTTCTTTTCATATCTAATTTGAAAGATTTGGAGTATAAATTCCTATTGAATCATTTGTTCTTATTAACTATATGAATTTTACAAAATAGAGATAATATTCCCTGAACTTTAGTTACTAAATTATTTATAACTCCTTGTTGGAAACTCCAATTCATAGAAAACTTAAGTTATCTAAAATTAGATTGATATATCTTTCGAATGACCCTAATTTTAGGCAATTTAGAGTATAATTGGTTATCCAAACAATTCATGCAATATGTCTCTTAAATTCTTTCAGAATCGAGCTTTGGTCGATTTCATCTATTCTTGTTTCATCTCTTTGGAAATTAATTTCAGTTAAAACTCTTACTTTAGTTAAGCTTTACATTATTGCTTTGAATTTATGTATACTCTTATCCTACAAGTATTTTGCATATCTGAATCTGTTATGTAAAACTTCATGTTTGTATCATAATGTTTCGTATAGGCACATGCATTCTGTTGTTCTGCATGTGTTTCCGATATGTCCCAATTTTATTGTTCACAATACCCTTTTGTACTCTAGTGTTTATGAGATAAATGTAAACTTTTGCCAGAAATGGTAAAGGGAGTTATGGTTAGAGCCCGCAATGCTCTACTGGCCCCCTATGACTTCACTCAGACTTGGGTGGATGGAGCTCCCAAACGTGGGAGACTTATGTTTAGTGGTCATTCAGAAATGGATGGACTATATTATATTATGATCCCACTTCACCATCTATGTATTTGATATGATATCCAAAGCTTTATTTATGTGCTTCTATATGTGCTTTGGATAAGAATGAAATGTATGCAACGTCATATGTAACGTTTGAGCTTCTGTTTCGTATTTATTCTTTGATATGTTCCGAAATATTTTATTTATTATTGATATGCTCCAAAACATTTCATATGCCCTCGATATGCTTCGAAATGCTTCATATGCCATTGATATGCTCCGAAATATTTCATATGTCATTGATATGCTACGAAACATTTTATACGTCATTGATATGTTTTGAAATGTTTCATTTGTTATTGATATGCTCTAAAACATTTCATACGTCCTTGATATACTCTGAAATGCTTCATACACCATTGATATGCTCTGTAACATTTCGTACGCCATTGATATGCTCCGAAATGCTTCTTATGCCATTGAGATACTCCAAAATATTTCATATGTCATTGATATATTCTGAAACATTTCATATGCCAATGATATGCTCTGAGAAGTTATGCCATTGATATACTCCAAAATGCTTCATATGCCATTAATAAGTTCCGAAGCATTTCATCTGCCATTGATATATTCCGAAATATTTTATTTATTATTGATATACTTCGAAACATTTCATACTTCCTTAATATGCTCTGAAATGTTTCTTATGCCATTAATATACTCTGAAATGCTTCATATACCATTGATATATTCCGAAGCATTTCATCTACAATTGATATGTTCCGAAATGTTTTATCTGCCATTGATATGCTCCAAAATGCTTCATACGCCATTGAAATGTTCTGAAACATTTCATACACCATTGATATGTTCCGAAAAGTTTCATCTGCCATTGATATACTCCAAAATGTTTCATATGCTATTGATATATTCCAAAACATTTCATACGCCATTGATATGCTCTGAAATATTTCATTCGTCATTGATATGATCCGAAATGTTTCTTATGCCATTGAATGTTAAATATTAGATTTTGATGATGAAATCAATTGATAATTGTTTATGATGTGATCTGCATTTTGAGTGACGTAGGATGCTTCGATTAGGGAGAGACAATTAAAGCACAAAGAATCATGTTGGGCCGAAGGAACATGTCAGAAGATTGGACGTCGAGCCGGAGGATCGGCCGACATATTGACAGAAGGTTTCGGGCCATGGTTTCGGGCATCGGGCCAAGAAGAGCGGATATTGCATCAAGGATATCAGAGTTGCGGAGGTCAATTAGCCGATTGGGCAATAATCCGCAAGAGAGGACGATGCACCGAAGAATTGGACGAAGCATCGATGGACCAATGACATGTCAGACAACATGATTCATGCTTAGTAATAATTGTCTAGATAGAAGCATGTTTTATGTGTGCAAGATTAACTACGATAGCAAGGCATAAAGCAAAATGAAGTCCCCGAGTCAAAAACGTGATTTTGTTGGGAGTTCGAGAGTTCATTGGAAGGCCGAACATTTGTTGGAAGTTCTACCAGAATTGACTGAGAAGTCCTGAAGCTTGCCAAAGAAGCTCATCAGAACTCACCTAGAAGATCGTCGTAAAGTCCAAGAGCTTGCTGGGAGTCCGCCGGAACATTGCCGAGAGATCGTCGGAAGTTCGCCGAAAGCTCGCTGGAAGAAACTGGACTTATTTTGCTTAGAATATATCTTAGGAATCATAGTTAGTAGATGATTGGAGTTGGGATTGGGTGGTAATCCCATCAACTCTGTTAGGGGCCAATTGGGCCCGAAATTGGGTTGGTTTGGGCCTGATTCAAGGCCCAACCAAGATGCTGAAAGCCTAGCCGGCGGTGGCACCGCTTGGTGAACAGCACCCCAGGAATTCTGGGCAGTGATACCGCCTAGTGGCAGGGTGCTAGGTGATGGTACCACCAGTCTAGGCAGTGGTAACACCCAGTGCAATGTTAGTGTCAAACTGACATAGGCGGTGGTACCGCCCGTACCCATGAAACCCGGGATGATATGTTTTTAGGCTCTAAGTTTGAATCACCTTAAGGCCTATAAATACCCCTCTCATCCCTGGTTAACTTACACAAGCATAGAGAATTTGAAAAGGAAAAAACGCTGTAGAAATCTCTTGTGAGAATTTTTCTCTTCTAGTCTAAGTGTTAGAATAGTTTGAGAGAGGAGAGAGTGCTTATAAAGGTTGACTCCTAAACGTGTGAAAAGGAGAATAGGGGTTTAAGAAGGAGGCTGATCTTTGCCTATTAAAGGAAGATCGATAGTAGATGTCGGTGGCCTCGACGGAAGAGGAATCGGCGGAGTGGATGTAGGTCACGACGACCGAACTACTATAAACTCGGTTTGCATTTCATCTTAAGCAATTTACTTTACTACAAACTATTTTACTTGCTTACTACCTTCAATACATTTACGAACACGCTTTCAAGTTAAGTTTCCGAAATCGGATTTAATCGTACGAAAGAGATTTTACAAAACCGACATGATTTTACTGCTACACTAATTCATCCCCCCTCTTAGTGCCGACTCGTTTCCTAACAGTTGGTATCAGAGCCTTGTGATTTCTCATTTGGTTTAACACCCAAGAGAAATGGCTCTTTTTGGCTTTCAAGAGGGTAACTCTCTCATTCGTCTGCCGTTGTTCAATGGGATGAACTACATATATTGGAAAACTCGAATGAGAGTTTTCTTCCTTTAGATTTAAATTTATAGAATATTATTGAAAATGGTTTTCGAATGTCTTCTCTTCCAATGAACCATTGGAATGATTTGGAGAAGAAGACATTTTCTTTAAATGCTAGAGCTATGAATGCACTATTTTGTGCCTTAGATAAAAATATATTTAATCGGGTTTCTACTTGCGAAATAGCTTTCGATATTTTACACACTCTTGAAATCACACACGAAGGCACAAGTAGGGTTAAGGATTCTAAAGTTAATCTTTGAATGCATGATTTTGAACTATTTCATATGAAACCAAGCGAAACCATTGGAGACATGTACACCCATTTTACGGATGTCGTCATAGTTTAAAAGCTCTTGGCAAATGTTTTTCGAATCTTGAACTTGTGAATAAAGTTTTACGCTCACTTTCTAAAACTTGGGATTCAAAAGTAACGGTAATACAAGAATCAAAAGATTTGAACCATTTTTCGTTTGAAGAACTAATTGGGTTTTTAATGACCTATGAAATGAGTTTTATGATACATGTTGAATAAAACAAACCTGAGAACAACCTTCCAAAGAACAGAAAGGAT
>LVTN01000432.1:149912-163499 GCA_001649415.1 Musa itinerans | reverse complement strand
TAGAACCCTTGTAGATTCTAAACTTGGGGTTGATCTCTTTAGGGGATCGGCTTCCTTGGAACTCTATAGGGGTTCCTCCCTCCAAGTTGTTGCTCAAAGGCTACATAAAAGATTCATCTATTGCTTATCAAAAGAGGAGGAATACATGGCTATTTATAGGGCTTCTAAACCCTAACTCCTAATATGACTCCTACTCAAGACTCTTACTTCTAACCAACTCCTAATAGGACTCCTACTCAAGACTCTTACTTCTAACCAACTCCTAATAGGACTCCTACTTAAGACTCCTATTCCTTTACAACTTCTAATTCTTCTCTAAAAAACAACCTCCTAACCCTAGCCAGCCTCTTCACCTCTTTAATAGGGGTTGGCTTAGGTAGGTTTTACATGAATGCCTCTCTCAATTAGGACTCTCCTAGCTAGAGTCCTAACAAAGAGCTTGATATTTTTTATAATTTTGAGTGGTCATGTGCTGCAAATAGTGCTCGATACATAAAAATGCTTGAGAGGGCTTTTCAATTTTTGGTATGTTTTAAACAAAGAACTAGATGAAGATCGTGAATGAATATTTAGGAAGGATCCATTGCCATCTCTCCAAGTTATATTCTCCGAAGTTAGGAGGGAGGATAGTAAAAGACAAGTCATGATGGGATCTTCCACTCCATCTCTGGTTGTAAAAAATTATACACTTATTATGAGAGCTGAAATTATTTCTTTTGCTAACATTGTGCAACATAATCAAAGGAAGGGAGATGATAAAGGCAAGTATGATGTAGTTTTTTGCAATAACCCAAGACACACAAGAGAAACTTGTTGGACGATACATGAAAAACCAACAAACTGGAAGAACAATCAAATTCCAAAAAATGCTAATAGCAAAGGATTTCAAGTAGACAATCAATCTGCCACCACTTCTAAAGGAGCCGAAATGTCTCTATTCAGTAAGGAACAAATTGAGCAACTATTTAAGTTTCTAAACCAGTCCCAAAATCCTAATCCTTCTCCATCATCATCTTACTCTTTGGCCATAAAAGGTAATTGTTTCACAGCCATGTCTGCTTCTTTTGGTCTCAAGGCTCCTTGGATCATGGATTCAAGTGCAACAAACTATATGACTAGCCTTTCACACTTATTTTCCTCCTACATACCTTAAACTGGAAACTCTAAAATAAAAGTTACTGATAGATCACTTTTTTCTATAGCAGGAAAAGACAATTGAAATTTCAGATTCCTTTGTATTAAATTCTATGCTTTATGTTCCCAACTTGTCTTGTAATTTGTTGTCTATTACCAAACTCAAAGGATTTGCATTGTGTTGCTAAATTCTTTCCTTCTTACTGTGAACTTCAGGACCTGTATTCGAGAAAGATGATTGGCAGTGCTAAAGAGAGTGAAGGACTCTAATATCTTGAAGACGCTACTTAGAATAGACAAGTTCAGTTGACAATAAATAATAACACTCCTACTAGTAGTGAAAAAATGTTGTGGCACTATAGACTAGGCCACCCAAGCTTTCCTTATTTGCAAAAGTTTTTACCTTCATTGTTCAGAAACAATAATAGTTCTCTATTTCAATGTAAAATTTGTCAATTTGATAAACACCATCGCACTGTTTTTTCTTCTCGGCATATATAGTGACATTTGAGGTCCTTCTAATGTGACAAATCTGTTTGGAACCAAGGAATGTATAACATTTATTGATGACCATACAAGAGTGTGTTGGGTTTTTACCTCTTAAAAGAAAAATCTGATGCTGAAAAAAGTTTCAAGAACTTTTATACCCTAATCCAAAATCAATTCTAAGAAAAAATACAAGTTTTGAGAACTGACAATGGTAAAGAATACTTTAATACCATTCTTGATTCCTACTTGTTAAAGCATGGAATAATCCACCAATCTTCATGTGTTGATAGCCCCTAACAAAATAGTATCGTAGAACGAAAAACTAGACACCTACTTGAAGTAGCATGCCCTCTTTTATTTACCACTTATGTTCCTAAATATCTTTAGGGAGATATCATCCTTACTGCTTCATATTTGATTAATCGAATGCTTACCAAAATATTTAATTTTCAAACACCCCTTAATCATTTATCCTCCATTTATCCACATATGAAACTATTTAACTCTCTTCCATCAAAGGTATTTGGGTACATTGCTTTTGTCCATATTCATAACCATCATCGAAGTAAACTTGAACCTCGTGCATTAAAGTGTGTGTTCATTGGCTACTCTCCAACTCAAAAGGATTACAAATGTTAGGATCCTATATCGAAAAAACATTTGTCACTATGAATGTCACATTCTTTGAGAACCAAACATATTTTCAACAAATTCATCTTCAAAGAGAGAATTCTACCCAAAAAAATTGTTTTTGGAAACTGTCTCTACCTACTTTCACTCTACCAAACCTACCTAGCCAACAACTAACTAGCCCTATTAATACTCCTAAATCCAAATCTCCAACACCACAACCCAAATCTCCAATGTCCTAACATGCTATTGGGCAGTCTAGTTCAAGGGGAGATATCATTATGATTGCACCTGAGCTTCGTGTATATTCAAGACAGCGAAATCTAGAAAATATTGATGTTCACCCTCCTGAGTACTGCTAAGAGTCTGAACCGATAGCAGATCCATACATAGACACAAGTAACTCCATTCCTTCCTCAGATCTTAATGTTCCTATTATCATTAGAAAAGGAATTAGATCTTGTACAATGCATCCTATATCTAAATATATGTCCTATCATAGATTGTCTCCAGCCTTTAAGGCTTTTACAACTCACCTGTCTGGTTTAGAAATTCCAAAAAATATATAGGATACTCTACTAATTCCAAAACAGAGAGGCAGTTATGGAGGAGATGAGAGCTCTTCAAAAGAATGATACTTGGAGTGTGGTGCATCTGCTAAAGAGAAAGAATCCAATGGGATGCAAATGGGTGTTTACTATTAAATATAAGATAAATGGTTCTATAGAAATATACAAAGCCAGATTGGTTACAAAAGGATTTAATCAAACATATGGTATTGACAACCAAGAAACATTTGCTCCGGTTGCAAAACTAAATACTATTCAAGTATTATTATCTCTTGCAGCTAATTTTGAATGGCCTTTACATCAATTAGATGTGAAAATTGTCTTTCTCAATGAAGAACTAGGGGAAGAAGTATACATGGATCTATCACCCGACTATGAGAATTTGTATGGCTCAAATAAGGTGTGCAAGCTGAGAAGATCTCTTTATCATCTCAAGCAATCACCACGTGCACGGTTTGAGATGTTCACAAGGTCAGTTTGTGGCCATGATTACACTCAAATTTACTCGGACCATATAATGTTCAATAAACACTCAGATCTTAGAATTGGAGAAATTGAAGCATATACTAGCCAAAGAGTTTGAAATTAAAGATCTTGGATAGCTAAGATTTTTCGTGGGCATGGAAATAGCAAGATCAAAGAATGAGATATTTGTTTCACAAAGGAAATAAACCCTAGACCTTCTAAAAGAAACAAAAATGCTTGGTTGTAAACCTGTGGACACTCTAATAGATCTCAATCATAAATTAGGATCTCCTTCTCAAAAAGCCACGGTAGATGCAATCAAATATCAGAGATTGGTAGGTAAGTTGATTTACCTATCTCATACTAGCCCAGACTTGGCATTTTTAGTGAACATAGTGAGTCAATTTATGCATTCACCACATAAAGAACATTTAGAGACAATATATAGAGGATTCTTAGATATCTAAAAAGGATTCCAAACAAGGGATTATTATTCAAAAAGGACAATCATATGGAATTGAGGCCTTTACTGATGCTGATAGGGAAGGATCAGTAAGTGATAGGAGATCAACTTCAGAATATTGTACATTTATTGGAGATCATTTGGTGACTTAGAGGAGCAAAAAACAGACAATTGTTGCTAGAAGCAGTGCTGAAGCAGAGTTCAGAGTAGTAGCACAAGGTATTTGGAACTCTTATGGCTAAAATGCGTCTAAAAGAATTACAAATACCCACTGAAACTCCTATGAGACTACTGTGACAACAAGACTGCTATCAATATTGCTCATAATCCAATGTGCCATGATAAAACAAAGCATGCTGAAGTAGATCAACATTTGATAAAGGAGAAAATTAAAGAAGGAATTGTCTGCATTCCTTATATTCCTACAGAGAAACAACTAACAAATGTTCGTACCAAAGGACTTCAAAGGTCTTTATATGAGGATCTAACTAACAAGCTCTGAATGATTGACATCTTCGAGCCAGCTTGAGGGGAGTGTAGAAAATCCCATAATTAAGAGATTCTGAATCCCATAATTAAGGGAATCTATCAACTATTTTGGGTCACTCAATCAGTTTTAAATCAGCCCATATTATAGGAAATGAATTAGAATGAAATATTGTACAGAATCAATTTCCTTAGTTGTACAAGTTGTAATCAGCCTATATAAGTCATCCTTTATATATAGAAAAAATTAATGAATGAGAAAAATTATATTCTCTTGTATTCACCAATGAACACGACTTTTTTTAGGTATTTGAGTATAAAAGCCCCTGCAAGCTTGGTTGCAAACATATAAAAAAATGAGAAAGAAGAAAGGAGAAAAATATAAAAACATTGATTGCCCTTATCTCAGTCGTTGCTGAATCAACTAAATTGAGCAGCCTAAGATTTCTGTGGTTGTTGAACAAAATCAAACAATCTAGTTCTCCAGCAGCTTTTTTATTAGAAAAGAAGACAAATTTCCTTAATAGGCAACATAAGTAGTTTACCACTGTACCTCAATATTCCAACTTCTTATAAGCTCAATTGACAAGCCTCAACTTCTTCCATGACATACATAGGTATATTACTACTGAGAGCAAAATCTTCAAAATCATACTGATCAAAAGCATTATAAAGCATGTCCTGACAATATCTGCATACCTAAAATCTACAGCAAACTTTGACAACCATATTCAACTCCAAGGTTTCAAATATTGCAATTTACTGATCATAATGCACCAAGTCAATCGTGTAAAGGTAATGCTGGTGTACCAAATATATTGGTTACACTAACATATCAATCAATTTTTAAAAATATTTTTTATTGGTGTACCAAGGAATTCTATATCAAATATATTGGTTACACTAACATATCAATCAATTTTTAAAAATATTTTTTATTGGTGTACCCATGAATTCTATATCATACCATAGGTATCTTTAGTCTAATAAAATATCAATGCATGTAGAGGTGTTCAAATTTTTAAAATATTTAGAACTAGCTCTGACTCAATAATTTTCCATGGGAAATAACTCATAATTTAGGGCATCACTCAGGCCAATTTGCATTTAGGGCTTCAATTAGCATGATTTTGGATGAAATTTTCCTTTTGAATGATATCCTTAACAAGCAAGTTAATCATTATTTCTATTTAAGGTAAGGATTAACAATTTCAATATATTCTCAACCTAACATCAATTAGCTAAAATGACAAGTTTGATATGGGACCATGTGTTTTTTTCTTCCTCTGTATGTCGCAAACTTGTCCTACATGGAAGTCCCAAGCAAAAGTATTATTATGGCAAGGCAAAGGCTTGAGCCTTGAAAGTCATGAATTAGATCATTAAGAACACAGCCCACCTCAATTTGACAACACTGTATAAGCTCCTAATCTTGTGTTTAGTTCCACAAAAGTACTCCTAATATGAGTTCGACTGGACCATCCAAAACGAGGTGGTGTGTGGCATGCTTACCCAAACCACCATGTGTTAGGATCGAGTCGGCACTAAGAGGACGGGTGAATTAGTGCAGCGAATAAAATTACATCGGTTCGAAAATCTTTCGTTCGATTAAAACCGATTTCAGAAAAGATGTTAACTTGAAACATGTTTATAAGAGTGTGCAGCTAAAGTAATTAGGAAGTATGGCAGTTTGCAATAAATGTAAATAGCAAAGCAGAAATGCAAACCAGATTTTATAGTGGTTCGTACGTCGTGACCTACATCCACTCCCGATTCCTCTTCCGTCGAGGCCACCGGCATCCACTAACGATTTTCTTTCAACGGGCGAAGATCAACTATCCTTTTACACTCAATTCTTCCTTTGACATGTTTAAGAGAGAACCTTTACACCCCCACTTACTCCTCTCTTAAACTACACTAACACTTAGAGCTTTTAGAGGAGTTCTCATAAGATTACAACAGCGTTTTTCTTCTTTTTGCTCTCAATTCTTGTGTATGTTACCCAGGGATGAGAGGAGTATGTATAGGCCTCAAGTGGATTCAAACTTGGAGCCTAAAAATGTCTCATCCCCGATTTTCGGGGTACTGGCGGTACCATCGCCTACAGCACTGACACTGGGTGGTACCACCGCCCAGTCTGGCGATACCACCACCACAGTCTCGGAGACTATGCCTCGTAGACTGAGCCACCGATGGTGCCACCGATGGTGCCACCTGTTGGGTCATTGTTTAGGCCTTTCACTTAGCCCAACACAACCCAAACTTAGGCCCAATTGACCCCTAATTGAGTTGGCTCAATTCCAATCCAATTATGTGCTAACTACGAATTTTAAGGCATACACTAAGCAAATTAAGTCCGGTTAGTCTAGGTTTCTTCTGGCGATCTTCCGGCGAACTTCCGACGTTCTCTCAGCAATGTTCCAACGGACTCCTAGCAAGCTCTTGAACTTCATGACGATCTTCTTGGCGAGTTCCGACGAGCTTCTTTGGCAAGCTCCTAGACTTCTCGGTCAATTCCGGCAAAACTTCCGACAAACGTCCGGACTTCCGACGAACTCTCGAACTCCCAACGAAATCTTGTTCTCGACTCCGGGACTTCATTTTACTTTATGCCTTGATCGCTATCGTAGTTAATCCTGCACACTTAAAACCTACTTCGATCTCGACAATTATTACAAAGCTTGAATCAAATGTTGTCCGGCATGTCATTGGTTCATCGACGTTTCGTTCGATTCTTCGGCGCATCATCCTCTTTTGCAGCCTATTGCCTAATCGGCCAGTTGACCTCCGCAACTCCGATTTCTTTGGCACAATTTCCGCTCTTCTTGGCCCGATGCCCGAACCCATGGCTCGAAGCCTTCTATCGATACATCAACCGATCCTCCGGCTCGACGTCCAATCTTCTGACATGTTCTACTCCGGCCCAACATGATTCTTCCTGCTTTAATTGTCTCGCCCTGATCGAAGCTTCCTGCATCAGTTAAAATGCAGATCAAATCATAAACACTATCAATTGGTTTCATTATCAAAATCCGAGATTCAACAATCTCCTCCTTTTTTATGATGACAACCAATTGATGACGGAGTTAACCTTAACTCCCCCTATTAATATGTCATATTGATAGAACTCTTGAATTCAAAAATCCAAGCAACATATCATCATAAAATCATACATAATCAAAATATCCAAGTACATCATCCCATGCATGATTATCATCATACCTTCTCCCCCTTTGTCATCAACAAAAATAAGAAGTGTAACTTTCAAGATTTAGAGATATAAGCTTAGGAATTTAGCAAATTTCCCATCACTTTAGAACATACAAGCTAGTGAGTTCTATCTTCTCTTTTGATAAATGGAATTTTTGCTTCCTTTGCAATGTTCAAGCTAGCAATTCTAGCAAGTTTTACATCATGCAAGCTAGCAAATTTTTACATCATTTTAGAAAATGTAAGCTAGCAATATTTGAGATGTTCAAGAACACAACTTTTACTTCTTAAAATATGTAAGTTAGCAATCTTTGCTTCTCTTTTGAGATGAGCAAGCTAGCATGTTTTTGCATCTTCTTGAATTGTGCAAGCTAACAAATCTTTCTCTTTTAAGATATGCACACTAGCAATTCTTTCACCCCCTTTTGTCATTGGCAAAAAGAGGGGAATAACAATACAATGGTGCAATTCATTTCCCTTTATATCAATTTACAAATTATAACAAAGATAAAGTGTCATTCTTATTGCAATATGCCATAATTGAGATAAACCTTTAATTCAAATTGAATTCAAGTCAAAGCAATTTTAATCATGATTCACATCATATGCAATACATCGTATACATCATCATAATAAATCATAAGTATTGCATGCATCATTCCAAATTATAAATATTTCACATTATGATAGCATCAATTTGTCAAATTACATTACATCCTACCATGCATGATCATAACTCCTCATTCGTATACATTAACATAATATCATGAGTATTGCATAATTTTATATCATCACATGAAGGATAACAAGAAAATTTGGTGATGAGATATACTTTATGAATACAATGAATTATACAAAGAAAAAAAATTATATCATTAAAGATAAGATAATGTGAATACCAAAAGACATGATTCATTTTGACAAATCTCCTCTTAAATATTCAAAAGGAAATCTTATAAGATCAAATAATAAAAGATCTTCAAAAGAAATTTTAAGTCATGAATTCCGAAAAAGATATTCTCTTTAGTAAATCGTAAAACGAAACATAGGAGAAAAAGATTTCAATTCATATATAAGAAATCTTATGATTTATATAGAAAATCTCTTCTTTAGTAAATGGTAGGAAGAAACATAGAAGAACAAAGGAGAGATCTTGATTCGCATAAAATAGAAGATATCTCATTTAGCTTCAAATAATCAAATCATCAAAATCTTTTTTATAGTCCAAGAGATTCATACAAATAGATTCATCAATCTCTTTTTTGAAAACTCGATAAGATAGGGATTTAGAAATTCTTACGAAAAATGTTTGCCTCCTTTTTTTTGTTTGATTTATTTCACACAAGTATGCTCAAGTTTTTTTTTTTTAATACCAAATCAAAACATGCATCATCGTTTAAGTCTGAAAAATAAATTTCATCATCAAAATCATCATGACCACATAAGGTTTCTTTAAACAAGATATTTGATTTATCATTTTAATTCCAATGATAATATATTTTTCTTTTTATGTGTTTCATTTTATGTGATTGATTTCATATAAGTAAACTCAAGTTTTTCATATGAAAACCATCCATCTTGTTTAAAACTGAAAAAGCAACTTTCATTACGACAAAAATCAATAAACCATAAATCACAAAAATCATCATGCATAATTTCGAAATATAAGCTTATTAAGCATGATTTCAAATCATCATTGTATTATTACATCATTAAATCATCAAGCATGGTTTCATTGAACATAAAACATCATCTTTAATCAAAATCAAAAAACAATACGAAAATCATCAAGATACACATTATTGCTTCTTAAAAACATACATAGGATTAATCTTATTAGGTGTACAAGTATTAGATTTAAATCTAATATTTTGTTCCTTTATCATAAAGAGATGCAATTGTCATGATCATTTTTTTTTAATTTTTCAAAAACACTAGAAAGAGAAGCATGATATTTTTTACCTTTTTTTTATTTTTCTACTAACTAATTTAAAAACAACTCATGAAAAGCATCAAGTTATTTCAAAATAAACTAAAGGGGTTTTGGTTACCTCGACATCAAAGCCATTAAGGCGTAGTTCGTCACCTTGTCTTTGTTAGTTTGCTTCTCTTCCCAAGCCGCCTTGAATACTTTCTTGTTGTTTGGCAACTTTTTCTTTTTAAGTTAATTTTTTTTTTTTATTCTTGTTTTATGAACATTTTAAATTTTATTGTTAAGAGTTCAAGATCATTATGATTATCATTATCACCATCACTTGAGTTTTCTCTCAAGTGGTCTTCTTTTGTTCCAAGTGTCAAATCCTTCCTATTCTTTAGAAGGTAGTTATAATGTTCATTTTGTGCCGTACAACTCATTTCATAGGTCATTAAAGACCTAATAAGTTCTTTGTTTCTTAAATAGCCGTTACTTTAGGATCCTAATTTTTAGAAAGGGATCGTAAAATTTTGTTCACAAGTTCAAGGTTTGAAAAACTTTTACCCAGTGCTTTTAAACTATTGACGACATCCGTAAAACGGGTGTACATGTTTCCAATGGTTTCGTTTGGTTTCATACGAAACAATTCAAAATCACGCATCAAAAGATTTATCTTTCTTTTACTCTACTAGTGCCTGCGTGTGTGGTTTTAAGAGTGTTGCGAGCTCGAAGATGCCTTACGACATGAAGAAGCAATCATCAACAACTACCAACAAGCGTCGACGAGGGCATCGACAGTTTAAGTGGGGGAGAATGTCACGAACGGTCGTCGCGCACCTACAGCAAACTTCGTTCAACGAACCGTTCGTCGCTTTTGCATGCTTGTACCGAGACATGACAACATGTTTTGTCTTAGTTTTGTATGTGTTTACTTGTAAAAATGCATGTTCGAACAAGTTGCAGTGCTGTAGTGCGACCGCTTGCCGCGCCGGGCCGAACTGCCCAAAACAACTCCGTTTTCGCGTGCCACAGCTTGTTTTCTGCAAGCCGCAGCTGCGCACGAAACGTCAGCCATCTCAGCACCCTAGAACCCCCCGGGTGGCACAGGGCTGGATAGGGCTTCGGTATATTGTCAAGCGTTGAAAAACTCTTCACAAGTTCGGACGTTAACTCGACGGGAACTTGCTTTCGCTCTCGGCACCCGGTGAGCAGTTGTTTGTCGACTTGCAACTATTCGTTCTACTTTCTAAAGTCCTTGAATTCAGCAAGCAATTCAGATGCTTGCTGAATTGCTTGTAAAGCTTTCCTTTTTGCGAGGCGTCGGGACTTATCCGTCGCTCGTTTTCAATCTAATCAACTTTCTCTTTTATAGGTCATTCGGGACCTGTACGAGGTTGTAACTAGGCTAACCCTTTGCGGACACGTATGTCGCAAGGGCACGTCATAACTTAGGCAATCCCAGCTAAGTCCGAGAAGTTAGCGTAAGGGTGCTTCGCGACTTAGGTAACCCAAGCTAAGTTCACGTCTTGGCCGCAAGGGTGCCTCACGACTTAGGTAATTCCAACTAAGTCCGTGACATTGTGGTATCAAAGCCGGTAAGCAATTCGAGCAAGCAGCGAAGGAACTTTGCAATTTCTCCATAGCAAAGCATCGTGGCGAATCAAGTAAGGTAGGGCAAGCTAGACCGCAGGTGGGCTGCAAGTGCAAACTCGCTCTCATATCGTTGGAGCCGCTTTGGAGGATCATGACAACGAACATGATGAGCGAGAAATTGGCTACTCTCCGCGGGCGGAGGAGGCACAATCTGGAGCGCCAACCGAGAAGAAGAGTCATAAGGAGAGACTCACAACGGCGAAAACCCGCTTGGACGTTCTTGAAGCGAGCTTGGAGGAACTCTACCAAGGCCAACAAAGACTTCTTGGGATAGAGAGCTCGCAAGAAGAAGCTGAATCCCGAATCGACAAGATCGAGGCCCTAGTCGATCGATTGTTGGACGACACCAAAGACTCCGTGCAACATCTGCAGGAAGTCGTGGCAGAACTCACTTCTAGGGTAACCATGCTCACAAGGGCACTGAATGCGGGAGGAAGCAACACTCACGTTGCACCGCCACAAAACTTGAGGGCACCCGAGCCGTATTGTTATGGAGGTGCCAAAGATGCTAAAGAGCTCGAGAATTTCCTGTTCGACATGGAACAATACTTTCGAGCTATGAGGCCTGATTTTGAAGAAACCAAAGTTTCGATAGCAACCATATATTTGAATGGGGATGCAAAACTTTGGTGGCGAACCCGTTGGGAGGAGATCTAACAAGGTCGGTGTCAGGTGGACACATAGGAGGACTTAAAGCGAGAGTTGAGAACTCAGTTTCTACCTGAGAACACAGAGTTCGTCGCAAGGAGGAAACTAAGACAACTCCACCAAAGTACTTATATTCGAGACTACGTGAAGCAATTTTCTGCACTAATGCTGGACATACAGGACATGTCCGAGAAGGATAAGCTATTCAGCTTCTTCGATGGTTTGAAGCCATAGGCGCAATAAGAACTACATCGAAGGAATGTCACCGATGTGATCGGGGCAATTACTGCCGCAGAAAGACTTACCGACTTTGTTTCCTCTGAGGACCCGGGAAAAAGGAAACAATATTCAAGAAATCGCCATCCAAAATATTCTCGTGGGAAGAAGCCCAGGGGCGAACAGAGGAAGAAGAGTTCCCACAAAGGGCCAAGCTCAAAAAGCAAAGCCCCAAAACCTGGCGGATGCTTCTTGTGCGAAGGGCCACATATGGTGAGAGAGTGCCCACAAAAGCAAGCACTAAATGCCTTAACAGCTTCTATTCATCCCCCCAAATCGGACGAGGGCAAGGTTGTCGCTCTTAGTTCGAGTAGTTCAAAATCCAGTAGTGACGATGAAGAGTCGCAAGGACCCCGGATGGGAGCAATGCGTTTGTTGAACGCTATGCGGGGTCAAGTGGGGGAGAACATGAAGGCAATGCCACAAAAAGCAGGAAGTAGTGAGTTGATGTACGTAGACATTAAGCTCAATGGTCAAACAACCCGTGCAATAGTGGACACGGGCGTTACCCACAACTTTATTGCCGATCGAAAAGCAAAGCGACTTGGGCTAATCTTGGAGAAGAACCCAAGTCGAATGAAGGCGGTGAACTCGGAGGCCAAGCATATCTCCGGGTTGGCAAAGGGTGTTCCCATTAAGATCGGAACATGGAGAGGGAGCACAAACATGATGGCAGTGCCACAGGACGACTTCCAAGTGATTCTTGGAATGAAATTCATGCACGCGACGAAGTTGGTGCCAATGTCGTTCCTAAACTCCCTATGTATGATGGGAGGTGGTGACCCCTGTGTGGTTCCCGTCTCTCGGAGAGGAACCAGGGAACCCCAACAGATATCGGCATTACAACTGAAGAAAGGGGTACGAAGAGGTGAATTAACATTCGTGACTACTATGAAGCTAGAGCCACTCGAGGAGAAGGCCATTCATGAACTTGCTGTGGTGGCGAACGTCCTCAAAGAGTTCACAGACGTTATGCCACCCGAGTTGCCGAAGACTCTACCGCCACACAGAGGCATGGATCATCATATCGAGCTGAAGCCAGGAGTGAAGCCTCCAGCGAGACCACCTTACCGCATACCCCCTCCAGAGTTGGCAGAGCTCAGAAAGCAGTTAAGTGAACTACTAAGCGGTGGTATCATTCGTAGTTCTAAAGCACCATTCGGAGCCCCAGTTCTCTTCCAAAAGAAACAAGATGGGAGCCTCCAACTATGCTTCGATTATCGAGCCCTCAACAAAGTGACGATGAAGAACAAGTATCCCATCCCGCTCATCGCGGACTTGTTCGACCAATTGGGCAAAGTCAAGTATTTCTCAAAACTCGACCTCTGGTCAGGGTACTGGCAGGTGTGTATTACTAAAGGCGACGAAGCAAAGACTACCTGTATGACCAGGTATGGAGCGTTTGAGTTCTTGGTGATGCCTTTCGGCTTAACCAACGCTCCAGCCATGTTCTGCACTCTTATGAACCAACTATTCAAAGAGTATTTGGATAAGTTCGTGGTCGTCTACTTGGACGATATCGTCGTCTATAGCCAAACGCTCGAGGAGCATGTCGAGCACCTTCAGACAATTTTCAAGGTTCTTAGGGAGAACACTTTGTTTGTGAAAAGGGAGAAGTGCTACTTTGCTCAAACGGAGATCTTATTCTT
>LVTN01000432.1:121537-149221 GCA_001649415.1 Musa itinerans | reverse complement strand
CGGTGGTCCACTGTCTACAAGTTTGGCGACACTACCTTTTTGGATTGCGATTTGTGCTAAGGATAGACAACATCGCTTTGAGCTATTTCCAAACTCAGAAGAAACTCTCCCCAAAGCAAGCACGATGGCAGAACTTCCTAGCTGAGTTTGATATGGCAATGGATTACAAGCCCAGAAAGGCAAATGTCGTAGCCGATGCATTGAGTCAGAAAGTGGAGCGTGTGAATGCTGTACAATTAGAGGGCAGAGGCCAAGTAAGTCAGTTGCACTCCAACTTCCTTTCCAGGATCAGGGATGGACTGTATAGTGATCCCCAAGCAGTAACCCTGATGCAGCTCATCAAAGAAGGCAAAGCACGACGATTTTAGGTCCAGGAGGGACTCATTTACACAAAAGGGAATAGGGTTTGCGTCCCTCGAGTGGACAATTTGAGGCATGAGCTCTTAAGAGAGTGTCACAATTCCCTTTGGGCTGGACATCCGGGCATTCACAGAACCTTGGCTCTCATGGAGAGGGCCTTCTATTGGCCGAAGATGGGGATTGATGTGGAGGAATATGTTCGAACGTGCCTCACTTGCCAACAAGACAAGGTGGAGCAACGGAAGCCGGTGAGACTTTTGGAGCCGTTGCCCGTGCCAAAAAGGCCGTGGGAGAGCATTTCCTTGGATTTCATATCAATCTTGCCGGCAGTAGGGGGACTCGGATCAATACTCGTGGTGATCGATCGATTTTCAAAGTATGTAACTTTCATTACTGCACCCCTACACTATTCAACAGAGGGCCAAGTTGATGATGAAGAATGTGAAGTATTGGGGAGTCCCGTATAATATCATTAGTGATCGTGGGACGATTATGGACCGAGCTATTCAAATTGTTGGGGTCTAAGTTATACTTCTCCACAAGCCTCCACCCCAGACGAATGGCCAAACCGAAAGGATAAACTCGCTCATGGAGCAATATCTTCGGCACTACGTGAGTGCCAACCAACGAGATTGGGTGAAGCTGTTGGACATAGCCCAATTCTCCTACAACTTGCAGCGGAACTCTACGTCCAACAAGAGCCCCTTCGAGATCATTACAGGACAACAACCGTCAACTCCTCACACCTTGGCTATCGGATATACTGGGAGTAATCCGTCAGCATATCACTTTGCAAAAGAATAGCACCGAAATGTAGATATTGCGCAGGCTTACTTGGAGAAGGCGGCCAAAAAGATGAAGAAGTGGGTCGACTTGGGAAGGCGACCACAGGAGTTCAAAGTCGGCGATTTGGTGTTGGTGAAGCTCCAACCAGCATCACTCCAATTCTTTAGGAATAAAGTACACAGAGGATTGGTGCGTAAGTATAAAGGGCCCTTCCCAATTATCAGTAGGCTGGGCAATGTCTCCTACAGATTGCAGCTGCCGGCGTGGCTCAAAATTCACAATGTTTTTCACACTAGCAACTTGAAAGCCTACTACTCAGATCCGTAAGATGCTTCCCGAAGTGTTCCAACTCGGCTACCCCCCACCAGAGCCTCCTACGAGAAGCGAGTTGAAACCATTTTGGCGGATCGCAAGATAAAGCTACCCAATGGAGCTAAGCAGACCGAGTACTTGGTGAAGTGGCAAAAGCTTCCCCGAACTGAAGCCAATCAGGAGCCCGAAGATGCCCTATAACATGAAGAAGCAATCATCAACAACTACCAACAAACGTCGATGAGGGCGTCGACAGTTTAAGTGGGGGAGAATGTCACGAACGGTCGTCGCGCACCTGCAACAACTTCATTCAACGAACCATTCGTTGCTTTTGCATGCTTGTACTAAGACATGACAGCATGTTTTGCCTTAGTTTTGTGTGTTTTTTATTATAAAAATGCATGTTCGAACAGGTTACAGTGCTATAGTATGACCGCTCGCCGCGCCAGGCCGAACTGCCCAAAACAGCTCCATTTTCGTATGCTACGGCTTGTTTTCTGCAAATTGCAACAGCGCACAAAACGTCAGTCATCTTAACACTCTAGAACCCCCTGGGTGGCATAGGGCTGGATGGGGCTTCAGTATATTATCGGGCGTTGAAAAACTCTTCACAAGTTCGCACGTTAACTTGACGGGAACTTGCTTTCGTGCCCGGCACCCGATGAGTAGTTTTTTGTAGACTTGCAACTATTCATTCTACCTTCTAAAGTCCTTGTTTTCCTCCTTCCCCTCTTTTCTCTTGTGCACACAAGGTGCTTGTTGAATTGCTTGTAAAGCTTCCCTCTTTGCGAGACGTCGAGACTTGTTCGTCGCTCGTTTTTAATCTAATCAACTTTCTGTTTTGTAGGTCCTTTGGGACCTGTACGAGGTTGCAATTAGGCTGACCCTTTGCGGACGCATATGTCGCAAGGGCGCCTTATAACTTAGGCAATCCTAGCTAAGTCCAAGAAGTTGGCGCAAGGGTGCTTCGCGACTTAGGCAACCTAAGCTAAGTTCGCGTCTTGGCCGCAAGGGTGCCTCACGACTTAGGCAATTCCAACTAAGTCCGTGACAAAACGTCCGAACTTCCGACGAACTCTCAAACTCCCAACGAAATCTCATTCTTGACTCCAGGACTTCATGTTGCTTTATGCCTTGATCGCTATCGTAGTTAATCTTGCACACTTAAAACCTATTTCAATCTAGATAATTATTACAAAGCTTGAATCAAATGTTGTTTGACATGTCATTAGTTCATCGACGCTTTGTCCGATTCTTCTGCCCATCGTCCTCTCTTGCGGCCTATTGCCCAATCGGCTAGTTAACCTCCGCAACTCCGATTTCCTTGGCGCAATTTTCGCTTTTCTTGGCCCGATACCCGAACCCATAGCCCGAAGCCAACTACCGATACGTCGACCGATCCTCCGACTCGACGTCTCATCTTCTAACATGTTCCACTCCAGCCCAACATAATTCTTCCTACTTTAATTGTCTCTCTCTACTCGAAGCTTTCTGCATCACTCAAAACGCAGATCAAATCATAAACACTATCAATTGGTTTCATTATCAAAATCCAAGATTCAACACTATGTATCATCTGTTATATACCACTTTAGGTGGTACGACGATCATTGGCTTAATTCATATTGCCTCTTAAGATGAGAGATTTTCATTTATCTAAATCTTATTTTTTAAAAACTATTTAACTGATTGTACATAATCAAAAAAGGGAAGAAATTAGAACAAAATAGGGTCCTTTATAGATTTTTTAAAATGTTTAATTGATTATAATAAAATTCGATACATACTAGTGTCCTGTCTAATTTGATTGTATATAACAAGTAAAGGAAATAAATTAGAATAAAATAGGATCATGAAGGAAATCAGGCTACATTTCAAAGATGTGGAAAGAAAAAGCTCTGATCCTTTAGATTGATGATGAACACGGGTTTGGGTTCAATTGACATTTTAGGGTTGTCATGTGTTAACATCCTGCACATTTAATATTAATTAATATCTTCTTTTTTAGATTGACAATAAAGTAGAATAAGGAAAGAAATAAGAGAGAATATTACAAGAATCAACATCTTGCAATAAAGGAAGAGCATCATGCATATAGAAGGAAGACAATTCTATAAAATCATCTTGCAAGAAAGGAAGAACATCATGCATAAAGGAAGAATATTTTACAAGAATATTTTTAGAATCTTATCTTCTCAAAAGATGACCAAATACAATGTATTGAATCATCTTGATGTGGCTTTTATTTTATTCCTTATTTGTTAATTTTTTTCTTCTTGTATTTGTGGCTTATATAAAGAGGCCAAGCATTATAATGGGATCATCAGTCTTTTAGTGAATAATAGTTTTATTCACTAATTGTGTGAGTAGTGCAAGACCATAGTTTTCTCCCCGATGTGAGTCGAAGGACTTGGAGTGAGCCCAAGATTATCCCCTATATTTCTCTCCTCTCCTATTCTCAGCTAGCCTACAACGAAGACCCAAAAACTTATTTCTCAACATCAGAAGTCAATCATAAGGGTGTCAAAGTGCTCCTCAATAATCTAGGTATGTGATTAAACTCCAACTTTGCTCTTTATTACTTAAATTAATATTTCTACAAATCGGATTTCTTTTGCTTCCTCTCTCTCTCTCTCTCTGTTTTAACCCCTTTTTTTATTTATATCCCACCCAACCATCTCTCTCTTCATAATTAAAATTTTTTTGATAATATTTTATTTATTCTCCAAATTTTGGTGCACGATGGTGTCCTGACACTCAGTACACCAGTGTCGTGTCCACTCAGGATTAGTACAATGACAGTAACTGAGATGACAAACCTTGGATGAGTCTATATTTTTTATTTCAGATTAGCAAAAGTGCATCATCATAGAAGCATAATCTACTATGATTTGCATTATAGTACAATAACAAAAATCTGACCAAAGAATAGATGTAGCACTTAACTTCAACATGTTACTAATATTTTATAGATTAGAAGGAAACATGATGGGCATCTTGAAGGAACAATAATCTACCATCGAGTGTTTGAGCATCAACAACGATAAAGTTGATCTTTCCAACAGAAATTTGGTAGTTTCTTGTTCCAAATTCCTTCTCATAATGACTGATCACCTGTTAGCAGGAAAACCTCACAATATTTAACATTCTAGTCAAGTGAATCATTAGATGTAGCATAACATTTAAAGAAAGAGAAAAAATGCTGTTGATTATGATTCAAGGGTTACTTCAGAATTCAATTGTTTTATTGACTACAAATTAGTTAAACAGACAGAGCTGCTTTTATCAAATCACAAATCAAGCATCCAAATCTTAATATATAGTCAATGTACAAAAACTATGTCAGAATGTTTCAAATTAAAAGACAGAATCTGCACATTTAAAGTGCACATCAGACACACGACCAAGAAACATAAAGATGACAAAAACAAGGACAAAACATTTATCTTGTCATTCTTATTGAGGTTTTGAAAATTTCAGGAGATCAAGAAATAGTCTGGCTTGCTAGTTTATTTAATAAAATTTTAAGATTTTGGAGAATGTCTGATAAATGAATAGAGATATGTAGAACTATTACAAATGAAGAGCTTTTTATAAAAATAAGAGAGAGATGTAGAACTATTCTAATTACAAAGGGATTAATATTATAGATCACAGTATAAAATTTTGTGAAAGAGTACTTAAAAGTTGAATAAGATATAAAATAAATATCGCTGAAAATCAATTTGATTTTATGATTTGAAGATCTACAATAGAAGCCTTTTTATTAAGACAATTAATACAAAAATAGAGAGAGAAGAATAAAGATATGCATGTCTTTTATTGGTTTTGACAAGACATGTAAAGTTCCTAGAGATTTGTTATGATGGGTTTTAGAAAATAAAAGTGTATCCACTAAATGTATTGATGTTATAAAATACATATATGATATTGTATTTGTACTAATGCTAGAACTATAAAAGGTATTAATATTGAGTTTTATGTTAGTATAGGACTGCATCAGGATCCGCATTAAATCGTTATCATCTTATATTGGTGATGGACAAACTTATTTATCATATATTGGACAGATCCGCATTAAATCACTACCATCTGATATTAATTTAGTTGATGATAGTTTAAATAAAATTAAGTGTATACTTGAGTTATAGGGATAGATGTTGGAAACTAAAGGTTTTTAATTAATAGGACTAAGACTAAATATATGAGACAATCTTAGCAATACTAGGAGTAAACAGAAGGATGTACTTAAGCTGGATAGATAAGAAGTCATAATAAGTAAAAAATTTTAGGTATCTCAGATTCATTAGTCAATGAGATGGAGAGATTGATCTAAACTAACAACTATTTAGTTATAGTGAAGGAGGATGTTATTGATCTATCATGAATCTTTCGAGACCTCTGCTTCAGTCGAGAATTGAGTTGGATGTTCAAGTGATGTTTAGCCACATCTGGATCGATACCCAACATGTTCTTCAAAGACCATATAAAGACCTGGTTGTTGGTCCTCAAAAAATTGATGAGTTCCAACCTCTTTGCATCAAGTAATGCTGCTCTAATTTTGATGGTGTGGTCTGATCGGTTTCTACTGACGGGGACTTCAATGAGTGTATTAATCGCCTTAGGATGTGGAAATGGCTTTGAGGCTTCAAAGCCTTCCCAAAGATCCATTGGGGATGGCATCTTCCAGGGGAGAGAGATCACAATTAGGTAATATTGGCGAGACTTCCCTCGAATTTCACCTAGGCTTCCCAACTGCTGATCAGGAATTTTAAGTCAATATCACTACTCGAAGCCTATTCAATAATGGCGTCATAAGCTGATAGGATATTGACCACCATGAATTTTGTTGCCATTGTTTTCGACCAAGGACTCGATCTAAACGTCATGTGCAAGTTGATGATTCCAAGAGGTGAGATTGAGTCACCGCGAACCCTGTTAGTAATGTGGACATTAGGATGAGTGGTCGAACTAATCTTCTGAAAGGCATCAAGATAGAGTATGTCAGCAAAGTACTTGTATCGATCATAGCACTCTTCACAAAGGCATTTATCATTCTGATAGAGATGATGACGGCATTGTTGTGGTTGAGGTCGAGGTGCTCTGCCTCTTTTTCCTTGAAGGTGATTTCTTGATCTCCCTTGCGCCATTGATGCTTCTCAGTAGTGGCTCTGATGGAGGATTTTCCAAGGCACTATCTCCCTCGATGTCAAACAATCAATGATGACATCCATCTATCTTCTAACCAAACCCTCCTAGTGTGGAGATGGTTCATGTGTTTCAATATGAAATGCCTAAGGTGCCCTCAACAGATGAATTCAGTCCCAAGCATCATTGACACAAAAAATGAAATAAGACTCATTTATAAAAATTGTTTACTTCATTAAAAGAAGATTTCATAAATTGTGCATCGAGACTTTTACAAGTTTACAAAGATAAAGTAGTCCTAATGCTAAAAACAAAAAGAAAAAACAATACAAGGCTTATTATCTAGAAGGGACAGCTAACTCTGGTTCTAACTTGGAATTATCGACCACCACCACAATTATGAGGTCTTATTCAACACCCAAGATCGGTTCGATAGGAGCCTCCCCGACTTCTCCCATCTAGGTTGCTATGCTAAACTCCCCTAGCTTAGCAAACTCTTTCGACAACCCCTTCTACCTCCTTGCCCTCCTCAACATTGCTGCCTTTGGGAGGTGCAATCATTGAAGCAATCGCTCCACATTTTGATGAGGTCTTTGAGATGATCACTAGGGTGTTCAGGGCATTTGGATGAGCTCTCCAAGACATTAGTTATAGGGGTGTTCAGCGACTACAATCCTAGGGTGGTCGGCTATGACTCGAGTAATTGCTAGACGTCAGATGATAGCCATACTAAAAAGAGTTATAACCATGTCAGATACTCCTTTCTGTAACCCAATCAACTCTCGATACTTGGTAGCTCCCTTCAACTCATGTTGTAGTCGGAGGAACTCCATTAGCCAACGTTGGTCAACTCTTCGACCCAAGGGGCAAGGTCGGCATTCTCAAGCTAGCATTAGTCAACTCTTTAATCGAACAGGTAAGGTCGAGATTCGTAGACTAGATATGAGGGCCTACTCAGTGACCCATCATTTCTCCAATCACCTCCTCAAGCTACTACCTATTATAGCCGAACAATTGTTTTAACTCCGAGAGCTCCACCTCCTCCACAATGTATGAGCCCTTTCTTCCTCTTCAAGCCAACTATGTGTCACGAACGGTCGTCGCGCACCCACAACAACTTCGTTCAACGAACCGTTCGTCGCTTTTGCATACTTGTACAGAGACATGGCAACCTGTTTTGCCTTGGTTTTGTGTGCTTTTGCTTGTAAAAATATATGTTCGAATAGGTTGCAACGTTGTAGTGTGACCGCTCGCTGCGTCGGACCGAACTGCCCCAAAATGGCTCCGTTTTCGCGCGCCATGGCTTGTTTTCTGCAAGCCGCAACTGGACACCAAAACGTCAGCCATCTTAGCACCCCGAAACCCCCCGGGTGGCACAAGGCTGGATGAGGCTTGGAATATTGTCAGGCATTGAAAAATCTTTATAAGTTCGCACATTAACTTGACGGTAACTTGACTTCGCACCCAGCACTCGGTGAGCAGTTGTTTGTGGACTTGCAACTGTTCGTTCTACCTTCTAAAGTCCTTTTCCTCCTTCCCTTCTTTTCTCTTATACACGCAAGGTGCTCGCTGAATTACTTGTAAAGCTTCCCTTTCCCTGAGACGTCGAGACTTGTTCGTCGCTCATTTTCGAACTAATCAACTTTCTCTTTTACAGGTCCTTCGAGACCTGAGTGAGGTTGCAAATTGACTGACCCTTTGCGGACGCATATCGCAAGGGCGCGAGGGTGCTTCGCGACTTAGGCAACTCGAGCTAAGTTCGCATCTTTGCCGCAAGAGTGCTTCACGGCTTAGGCAATTCCAGCTAAGTCCGTGACATTGTGGTATCAAAGCGGACAAGCAATTCGAGCAAGCAGCGAAGGAACTTCGCAATCTCGCCATGGCAAAGCATCCTGGTGAATCAAGCAAGACGGAGCAATCCGAACCCTTGCCCCAAGCAGCCGCAAGTGGGCTGCAAGTGCATACTCGCTCTCATGCTGTTGGAGCCGCTCAGGAGGAGCGCGACAGCGAACATGATGAGCGAGAAGTTGGCTACTCTCCGCGAGCGGAGGAGGCACAATCTAGAGCGCCAACCGGGAAAAAGAGCCATAAGGAGAGACTCACAGCGGCAGAAACCCGCTTGGATGTTCTTGAAGCGAGCTTAGAGGAACTCTACCATAGCCAACGAAGGCTTCTTGGGGTAGAGAGCTCGCAAGAAGAAGTTGAATCCCGGATCGACAAGGTTGAGGCCCTAGTCAATCGATTGTCAGACGACACCAAAGACTCCGTGCAACATCTGCACGAAGTCGTGGTAAAACTCACTTCCAAAGTGACTATGCTCACAAGGGCACTAAATACGGGAGGGAGCAACACCAGCGTTACGCCACCACAAAACTTAAGAGCACCTGAGCCACATTGTTATGGGGGTGCCAGAGATGCTAAAGTGCTCAAGAATTTCTTGTTCGACATGGAACAATACTTTCGAGCTACGAGGCCTGATTCTGAAAAAAACCAAAGTTTCGATAGCAACCATGTATTTAAATGGGGATGCAAAACTTTGATGGCGAACCCGTTGAAAGGAGATCCAACAAGGTCGATGTCAGGTGGACACATGGGAGGACTTGAAGTGGGAGTTAAAAACTCGGTTCCTACCCGAGAACACAAAGTTCGTCATAAGGAGGAAACTAAGACAACTCCGCCAAAGCACTTCCATTCGAGACTACGTGAAGCAATTTTCTGCACTAATGTTAGACATACAAGACATGTCCAAGAAGGATAAACTGTTCAGCTTCCTCGATGGTTTGAAGCCATGGGCTCAACAAGAGCTGCATCGAAGGAATGCGATAAGACCCTAAGGTCTTATCGTAAAAAAAGGAAGATAAACGGGGATGATCACTTCGAGGGGATCGACCTCCTTGATCACTTCGAGGGGCTCGGCCTCCTAGGGTTTGTCCACATATTGGAATAACATTTCATTGCTTGATTGATTGATTTCCGAAAAGAAAGGGTTGTATCACTATTTATAGAGTTCCACCCAAAGTCCTCCAGGACTTGGACTCTAATAATAAATAAATATTAAATAAACCTCTACTTGACTCTAACTGAACCAAACAGACTCAATAAACAACTAAACTAAACAGACTCAATAAACATTATTCAAAAGCTCAGAAAAATGGTCCTAACAATTCCTCCCTCTTCAAATCAGCCTTGTCCTCAAGGCTGAGCAGCATCAAACTCGAGGAGCTTCTCTTTCAGCGCTTTAGTCATAGGCTATCTACAACGCATCACAACCTGTTGATCAAGTAAGTATGGTCTCCACTTTTTGACAGTATAAGCAACAAGTCGGCCTTTCAATGTAGTAATCGTTGCAAGAAACTCCTAGCCCTGATAATCAATTTTATCTTTGAACATTTGCTATCACAAGTTAAAATTCATCCATCAGCGATCTTTACTTCGAATCTGTCACAGCCTTCAATGTGGTAAGCTAATCGGGCTACAACTTTTCTGTCCATAAAATTATTAGTGCTGCACATATCAATCAAAACAGTGACAGGCTAATGCTTCAAAGTTCCTTTGATTTTCATAGTTTGTGGGTTAACGTAGCCAGCCATTACATGCACTATATGTGTGATGACTTCAATATCTTCATCAGTTTCCACACCTTCATGATCGGAGTCCAACTCTTCTACTTCCGGTTCCTCCTCGATCGGCTCAATCATCAAAAGTTTTCCCTGTTTGCATCGGTGCTCCTTACTCCACTTTTTATCGCAATGCCAGCACAAACCCTTCGCTGATCTTTCTTTAAGTTCTTCTCGAGTTAGTCTGCAAGTGATAGGATTTCGACTGGGAGTAGATGGGGTGTGCTGCTTGCTGATCACCTGTTTATTGACACCTCTGTTTCGACGATATTGCATGCTGATTTTTTCCTCATGCAGGTATGCAAATGAAATTGCAACTATCATGGTGCGGGGTTGACAAGCCTTAACTTCACACCGACTCTCCGGATTAAGCTCTTCAATAAATGTATCCAGAAGTTGTCGTTCCGACCAATCTCTAGCTTGATTTGACAATCTTTCAAACCTGCTCTGATATTCCAACACTGTAAAAGTCTGACAAATTTTGGCGAGCTGCCCATCAACATTCTCATATTCAGATGGTCCAAAGCGAATAACAAGTCTTCTCTTAAATTGCTCCCACGAGGAGACTTCGTGGCAAGTTTCGTACCAATCATACAACTGGATTGCATCTCCCTCTAGTTGGATTGAGGCTATTTCCACCTTGGATTCTTCTGGAGTTCTGTAAAAACGGAAAAAAATTTCTGCCCTAGAGATCCAATTGGTCAGATCTCCATCTTCCCATCTCGGAAATTCTACCTTCATGTGTGAGTAGTTTGTGTCATAATCTTAAGGTCCTTTTCTTGTATTTTCAGATCTGTGCAACGTAGAACTTGAGCTCCCATCTTGTTGAAATTTGCTGAGGCTCTCCAGTAGGCTCTTTTTGAAATCATTAAGTGTTTCTTGTAATCGATTCTCAATTATGATTTCCAATGCTTCTATTTGTGCTTTCACTGAGTTATCGGTGGCCATTTCGTAAAATTGCAAATCTATAATCTCAACTTCTGTTTTTGGTGTTAGGAGTAGGGCATCAATCACTGCCCTATTCGGTGCTGCTGTTGTGACGCAGTCGATGGCAGCACTGTGGGAATGAAGGGTTGCTGCGAGGATGCAGGGATGTAGCTACGGTCGCTGCGTGGGAGGCAGCGATGCTTGTTACGGTCGCTGCGTGGAGGGATCGCTGCTGCTGAGGGCTGGGAGCCAGCGATGGTGGTGCGGCTGGGGGCAGCACCGCCAAGGGCTCGCTGCTGCGGTGGCTGTGACGGCACGGATGGAAGGCAGCGTTGCTCTGTCTCTGTCGCACTGCGGAAGGAGGCGCTGGTGAGAGGCAATGATGCTTGTTGTGGTCGCTGCGTGGGGTGAGAGCGCCGAGGGCTAGAAGGCGACTGCGTCGATGTGGCTGCAGCTGCTGCGACCCAAGGGGCGATCGCTAAGCAACGGGGTTGAGGCTGCGGTAATGGCAACCTGCAGTTATGGCAGAAGATGCTAAGCAAGGGGGAGGCGGCATTGAAGCGGCCGTGGTTGAGAAGAGGAATCAGTGGTGCGTGCGCTGCTGGGGTTGAGGCAGGGCAGCGTACTTGCTGCGGTTGCTGCGTGCGTTGCTAGAGGGCGGCTGCTGCAGAACGAGGAGTTGGTCGTTGGCCGGGAGCAGCGGCGACGGTGGTTACAATCGACGGCTGCGGCAGCAGAGGGTGCCACTGTTTTTGTTGCTGCGTGCTTTGTTTTTGTCGCACCACAGAAGGGGTTGGCCGGAAGGATCACGAGCGGTTAAGGAGAAGGCTGCGGTGGTTGCTGGCCGGAGCGCAGCAGCGGCGGTGGAGAAGGAGGAAGCGAGGGTCGCGGCAGGGATCGATGGGGGCTGCAGCAACAGAGGAAGCTCTGTTTCTACAACCGTTGCAACGAGGGGCTGCGGCAACCGGCGGCTATGGCTGCGACCCAAGGGGGTGGGGGCACGGCTAGGGTTGCGGTTGGGAGGCGGGCGACGGTGATTGAGCGGTCGAGAAGCAACGGCGGCGGTGGAGGAATTGCCTTGCAGCGGCAGTGGGGAAGAAGGGAAGCAGGGGTGCGGCAGCTGAAACAGGGGTGCGGGCTGCCGGGAAGCAAGGATGGCGGTGGGGGTCGAGTGGGCGGGAAGCAGCGGCAGCAGTGGAGGCAACCGGCGCCTGCGGCAACAGAGGGACCAACGGCTACTCTGTTTATATCGCACCACAGAAACAGCGACGCCGACGGATCGCGCGACCGAAGCTGCAACCAAGGGAAGGTAGCGATGGCAGTGTGACTAGGGCAGCATCACCGACGGTAGAAGCGGCGATGGGTGGTCCGCTAGTTGGGAAACGGCGCTGGTGGTCCTTCTCGCTCGAGCAAGATGGGGAAGCGAGGAGGAGAGGTCGCTGGCCGGGGGGAGCAGAGGCGGCGATGGTGGCTGCTGGCTGGGCAACAGCGGAGGCGGTGGTGGTCCGTCGGCCGAGAAGCAGCGGCGACAATGATCGCTGACCGGAGAGTAGCGGCGACGGGTGGTCTGGCCGGAAGCAGAGGAAGCAGGGGTGGCTGCGGCTTCTTCTTCTCTCTCTTTCCTTTTTTTTTTTTTTTGAAGATGAAGATAACTATAGCAAGGGGGCAGCGGCGGGTTGGGCAGTAGCGACGGCGGTGGATAAGGGGCAACGGTGGTCGCTATCCGGGACGCAGAGGTTCCTTCTCGGTTGAGAAGGATCGGTGCTCGTGCCTGCCGGCTTCACCCTTCCTCACACAAATTTCTTTCCCCTTTTTTTTTTTTTTTTTTACTGCAGCGAGAACGCCAAGGATCGCCGCTCTAATACTAATTGATAAGACCCTAAGGTCTTATCGTAAAAAAAGGAAGATAAACGGGGATGATCACTTCGAGGGGATCGACCTCCTTGATCACTTCGAGGGGATCGGCCTCCTAGGGTTTGTCCACGGATTGGAATAACATTTCATTGCTTGATTGATTGATTTCCGAAAAGAAAGGGTTACATCACTATTTATAGAGTTCCACTCAAAGTCCATCAGGACTTGGACTCTAATATTAAATAAATATTAAATAAACCTCTACCTAACTTTAACTGAACCAAACAGACTCAATAAACAACTGAACTAAACAGACTCAATAAACATTATTCAAAAGCTCAGAAAAAGGGTCCTAACAGACTGTCACCGATATGATCGGGGCAATTGCGGTCGCAGAAAGGCTCACCGACTTTGTTTCCTCTAAAGACTCAGGAAAAAGGAAACAATCTTCAGGAAATCGCCCTCTAAATTATTCTCGAGGAAAGGAGCCCGGGGGCGAGCAAAGGAAGAGGAGCTCTCATAAAGGGTCAAGCTCAAAAAGCAAGGCCCCAAAACCTGGTGGATGCTTCTTGTGCAGAGGACCGCACATAGTAAGAGAGTGCCCACAGAAACAAGCACTCAATGGTTTAACAGCTTTCATCCATCCCTCCAAATCAGACAAGGGCAAAGCCATCGCCCTCAGTTCCAGTAGTTCAAATCCTAGCAATGGCAACGACGAGTCGCAAGGTCCCCGGATGGGAGCAATGCGTTTGTTGAATGCATTACGGGGTCAAGTGGGGGAGAACATAAAAACAAAGCCACAAAAAGCAAGGAGTAGTGAGCTGATGTACGTGGACATTACGCTCAATGGCCAAACAACCTGTCCAATGGTGGACACGAGCGCTACCCACAACTTTATTGCCAATCGAGAAACAAAGCGACTTGGGCTGATCTTAGAGAAGAACCCAAGCTGGATGAAGGCGGTGAACACAAAGGCCAAGCGGATCTCTGGGTTGGCAAAGGGAGTTCCCATCAAGATCGAAACATAGAGCGGGAGCACCAACATGATGGCGGTGCCACTGGACGACTTACATGTGATTCTCAGAATGGAGTTTATGCACGTGGCGAAGTTGGTACCAATGCCATTCCTAAACTCCCTATGTATGATGGGAGGTGACGACCCCTGTGTGGTTCCTGTCTATCGGAGAGGAACCAGGGAACACCAACAAATATTGGCATTACAATTAAAGAAAGGGGTACGAAAAGGCGAATTAACATTTGTGGCTGCTATGAAGCTAGAATCACTCGATGAGGAGACCATTCAGGAACCTGCTGTGGTGGCCTACATCCTAAAGGAGTTCACAAACATTATGCCTCCCGAGTTGCCGAAGACTCTGCCGTCACGCAGAGGCGTGGATCATCATATCGAGCTAGAGCCAGGAGTGAATGTCGCGGCAGCTGGTTCCATTTAGATAGACAAATCAAAGGTGCAAGCTGTGGCAAAATGGCAAACTCCAAAGGTGTCGGAGCTGAGATCCTTCCTTGGTTTCGTCAACTACTATCGACGCTTCATAGCTGAGTATTTGAAGCACGCAACTCCACTGATGGAGTTACTGAAGGAGCAGCCTTAGAGATGGTCAAACAAATGTGAAGCTGCATTCCAAGATCTGAAGGCTGCTGTGTTGGAAGAACCGGTGCTCAAATTGCAAGACTATAGGGAGCCCTTCGAAGTCCATACAAATGCTTCAGACTTAGCTATTGGAGAAGTACTCATGCAGGAGGGTTACCTGGTGGCCTACGAGAGCCGCAAGCTCAACGAGACCGAGCGACGATATCCGATGCACGAGAAGGAGATGACAGCGATGGTCCACTGTCTACGAGTTTGGTGGCATTACCTTCTCGGATCGTGATTTGTGCTGACAAACAAAATCGCTTTGAGCTGTTTCCAAAACGAGCACGATGGCAGGACTTCCTGGGTGAGTTTGATATGGCAATGGGGTTCAAGCCCGGAAAAGCAAATGTCGTGGCCGATGCATTGAGCCGGAAAGTGGAGCGAGTGAATGCCATACAGTTGGAGTCGTTGTCCATATACCAAAAAGGTCGTGAGAGAGCATTTCCTTTGACTTGATATCAAGCTTGCCGACAATAGGGGGACTCGGATCGATACTCGTGGTGGTCGATCGATTTTCAAAGTATGCAACTTTTATTGCTACACCCCTACACTGTTCAGCAGAGGAGGTGGCCAAGCTGATGATGAAGAATGTGGTGAAGTATTGGGTAGTCCCACATAATATCATCAGTGATCGAGACGCTCGGTTCCTGGGACGATTCTGGACCGAGCTATTTAAATTGTTTGGGTCTAAGTTATACTTCTCCACAAGCCTCCACCCCCAAACGGATGGCCAAACTGAAAGGATAAACTCGCTTCTTGAATTGATCTTTGGTACTACGTGAGTGACAACTAACGAGATTGGGTGAAGCTGTTGGACATAACCCAATTCTCCTACAACTTGCAGCGGAGCTCTGCGTCCAACAAGAGCCCCTTCGAGATCATTATAGGACAACAATCATCAACTCCTCACACCTTGGCTATTGGATATACTAGGAGTAGTCCGTCAGCATATCACTTTGTAAAAGAATGACATCAAAATGCAGACGTTGCGCGGGCTTACTTGGAGAAGGCGGCCAAAAAAATGAAGTGGGTAGACTTGGGAAGGTGACCGCAGGAGTTCAAAGTCAGCGATTTGGTGTTGATAATGCTCCAACCAGCATCACTCCAATTCTTTAGGAATAAAGTACACAAAGGATTGGTGCACAAGTATAAAGGGCCCTTCCCAATTATCAGTAGGGTGGGCAACATCTCCTACAAGTTGCAACTGCCGACATGACTTAAAATTCACAATGTTTTTCATGCCAACAACTTGAAAGCCTACCACTCAGATCCGCAAGATGCTTCCCGAAGCGTTCCAACTCGGCTACCCCCCACCAAAGCCTCCTACGAAAAGCGAGTTGAAACCATTTTAGCGAATCGCAAGATAAAGCTACCCAATGGAGCTAAGCAAACCGAGTACTTGGTGAAGTGGCAAAAGCTTCCCCGAACCGAAGCCAGTTGGGAGCCCGAAGACACCCTACGACGTGAAGAAGCAATCATCAACAACTACCAACAAGCATCGACGAGGGCGTCAACAGTTTAAGTGGGGGAGAATGTCACGAACAGTCATCGTGCACCCGCAATAACTTCGTTTAATGAACCGTTTGTCGCTTTTGCATGCTTGTACAAAGACATGGCAGCTTGTTTTGCCTTGGTTTTGTGTGTTTTTGCTTGTAAAAATGCATATTCAAACCGGATGCAATGTTGCATTGCGACCGCTCGCCACGCTAAACCGAACTGCCCTAAAATGGCTCCGTGTTCGCATGCCACGGCTTGTTTTTTGTAAGCCGTAGCTGCACAACAAAACGTCAACCATCTCAGCACGTTGGAACCCCCCGGGTGGCACAGGGCTGGATGGGGCTTCGGTATATTGTCGGGTGTTAAAAAATCTTCACAAGTTCATATGTTAACTGGACGGGAACTTGCCTTCGCGCCCGACACCCGATGAGTAGTTGTTTGTGGACTTACAATTGTTCGTTCTACCTTCAAAAGTCCTTGTTTTCCTCCTTCCCCTCTTTTCTCTTATGCATGCAAGGTACTTGCTGAATTGCTTGTAAAGCTTCCATTTCCGCGAGACGTCGGGACTTATCCGTCGCTCGTTTTCGAACTAATCAACTTTCTCTTTTACAGGTCCTTCGGGACCTGAGTGAGGTTGTAAATTGGCTGACCCTTTACGGATGCATATCGCAAGGGCGCGTCACAACTTACATAATCCCAGCTAAGTCCGAGAAGTTGGTGCGAAGGTGCTTCGCGACTTAGGCAATTCAAGCTAAGTTCGCATCTTTGCCGCAAGGGTGCCTCACAGCTTAGGCAATTCCAGCTAAGTCCGTGGCATAAGTCCAAAGTCGACTGAGCTCTTTTAAGCTCTAGTCAGCATGACTAGTTTATTCTTAAGGTCCTCCCTAGGCCTAATAGTTCGATTGGCCTAAGGCATTTAGTGGCCCAAAAATTATTGCTCCTCTGTCGAGGGTTCATTGCTTTTGCTTATTCTACATCAGGGTGACATGTTAGCCATGTGCTTTTGTCGACCCCTGATTGGTCGCCTCCAGCATGGTTGGGGCCTCGATCCTCAGATCAAAAAAGGGCGTCGGGTGGGAAGGTTTGAGAGCCTTCCTTTTTAAGAGCCTTACTCCTCTCATCGACAATCTTGACTCTCAAGGAAGGAATGATGCGACAAAGTTCATATATGCAAAAGGATAGGAGTCAAAAAAATATACAAAAAAGGCAACATAAAAAAGAAGGGAATTGAAATCCCGATACAAACCTTGAGGAGCAGGACTTGACTTAACTTTTTCACAAGCTAATGTTCACTCATCTCGGTTGCGCCATTCGAGCTAATTAAGGCTTAGGCGATTTTGGTGAATTGTCCATTCCCAATCAGCTTAGGGGGAGCATTGGCGAACTTTCAAGTGACCCGAGCTAAACAGAAAGACCACCCGCTCGTCAAAGAGGCATTGAAAAACCTTTCCTTCCGGCTCTTGTTAGAGCTTTAAGACCCTTAAACCTTACAACCACTTCGGGTTGAAAGGTAAAAGGTTGACAACCTGATGTAGACATTGTAATATGAATGCAATGGGTCAATATTGGAATAATGTCGAGATTTATGCTGAGACTACGGCACTCTCAGAGAATGGTCGCAAGGTAACATCACAAGTTGAGTGCTACTTAAGCACTTCCATGCAAGAAAGACCTCAAAATATAAGGAATAAAGGGGTTACCTAAGCCTCAGCTCTAGTGCGTCAATGTACATGTAAAGATAGTGATTCGATGTATAGGACTAATACTAATCAACAAACCAAACTATAAGCGCAAACTTGATAGGAATGAAGAATCAAGATTTAAGGTGGCTAAGGTTTCAAGGATCAACTCTAGAGTCGAAGTCAAAGGAGTAAGTTATGGACTACAACACTCCTCTCGAACAAGCCATCCCAAAGAACGAGCATTCCCCAATATGGCGACTCCGACCTCTTCCCGAAAGGAAATGAAGTAGAAGGGGGCAAAGAGGGTGGATCGAACGATTAAATAACTTGTAGCCTGAGAGGTGTCTGATCCCAAAGATAAGGAAGAAGAGGTGGAAGACATCTTGGACCTTCAGATGAGGGGTTCGAACAATTCGGCTCAAGGTATAGAATTCTAGATGTCCATAGTTCTCAGAATACAAGAATATATAGGTCTAGCATCTTTTGGTCCCTAATGCCTGACCCTTTGTTGTTAATTGGTTCAAATGATAGGTAGTATAGAAGTCCTTAATTGGCCATATAAGATTGGGCATCTGGGTAATAAGTTTAAATCACCAAAAATCAAATCAAGCGAATCAGGCACCAAAAGCCAAGAAAATGATAAAAGTGATTAACGTGGTCAAATCTACACCCAACCTAACGTGATAAAATCTAGTCATAAAGCATCCCTTCTATAATGCAGTCAATTACGACCACGAAGTGTCCAATATCTTCTAACATGATTGAATATGGCCATAAAGCATCTCGTATCTCTGACATAGTGGAATCTAACCATGAAGCATCACATACCTTCCAACGTAGATCGATGTCATGAAGCGTATCTTTTGACATGATCAAATCCAACTATGAAGCATTCTTAACCTTTTAAGGTGGCTAAATCCAGCCACGAAGCATTAAATATCTTCTAAGTTCTAATAGTTGAATTCAATCATGAAGCTTCCCTCACTTCCAACGAGCCAAACTAGGCTAGGAAGCATCCACCATAAGTGACATGACATGATTAAATCATCCACCAAGGACAATGCCTCCCAACACCATCCATTAGATAATAAAAAGAATATGACACATGGACATCTGAACACCATGTGAATGTCACTGATAGCCCGACACCTACTCAAGCGCCTCATTAGTCCAACACATTAAGCAAGTACCTTATGTGGTCAACACATATGCGACAGTTACATGTCAATTCCATGTGAATTGGCATTATATAATTGGTATGATATGCAAGATACACTGCAATGCTACCCTTCACATTCAGGTAAGGCTTGGCAATTCCATGTCAATGATTCCATGAGCTACCTCCCATTTACTCTTGGTGGTTACCAAAGCTTCCTTTAAGAGGCCCTAGGTATACTACTTTACCCAAGAGAGAAAACATTCAACTCTCCAAACTCTCATAATCACTATTAATGTATTACTTTCTTAACACTAACTTAAGTTTTAAAGGGGCTTTTGTTGGGCATACACTCGACCCAGTTTGTGCAAGGCCCTTATCTAATCTAGTCATCTCTAGAGATCATGTTGTGACAAGTTCTAACAAGAACTTGGCTCTATGTCCCAACAACTCGAACAAACAAAAAATAAAGAACACTAGTCCAATATCAATTCAATAATTTTAATAATCTACTAGACTGATAGAAAACTAGTTTATATGAGTGATATCGGACTCTACCATTTGGAATAATTAAATAAAATAATGAAAATAAATGGTATTGTACTAGGATTGGTTGTACTAGTAATTGCCCAAGAGAATTTGAAGTAGTAAGGAACAAGCTTAGAACAAATTACAACCAGCATGTTTTCTTCAAAAAACACTAGCATGCCTGCTATCAATTCTCTATGATAGAAGTTTGGGATCTTAATAACTACATTTAAAAGAAAACATGGAAAGATGAAAACATCTAGTTGTTTGATGTTGCTCTTTATTCCTTCTTTATCCTTCATTTTATTTTCTTTATTTTGATACTTCTCTTTGGTTATTGATATTTTATACCACTTTCAAGGCACTTCCTTTCCAATTTGCTTTGTTTCTTAGATTTGCCACCATTTATTTAGTTCTTTGAATAAACAAAATATAAAACTGGGAATGGCAATCCATTCATCGACAAATAAAACCAAACAAGTGTTAACAAGTTTGCTACCTTTGGATACTGTGAATGGAAACCTGCATAGCCAATATCATGATTTCCAGAGAGGTAATAAATAGGGATGGCCAAATCTCTGCCCTTTTCATTCAGACTGAAAATGTGTTTAAATCGGTTCAGAGACTCTTGCCACCTGTTACAATGAAGAACATTACCAAAATGGAAGTTGACGATATAAGAACAATCAAATACTGAAAGCAACTCATATTAGCAGTTGTGGCATTAATTGACGAGATTATCATGTGAAACAGAATTCCACAGTAAGATGTGATGAAGCATCAATTTCCGTATAATATCAATTATTGCTTAAAATGATAAATACATTATCCTACAGTACATTACAAAAAAAATTATTATTTTAATTTAATATTGATCATCATTCACCATGAGTTTTTAAGGGTCAAACAATGTTATGGCAAAAAGGTTATTGCACAGACTCAAATCAACATGTCAGATTGTGTTTACAAAGTAGCCTAATAAACTTGAAATTCAGAAGCAAATGCTGAATATGCAGAAAGAAGAGATCAAAACATCTTATAGAAGTTCTGAAATAACCAAAGTGTGTAACGTATGAATTCCTTTAGTTTTCTGGTTTAGCTCATATTAGCAAATAACTAGCAAGAAAATAAGGTTTTATTAAGAAACCAAAGGATTATATACTAAATGGCCAACAAAATAGAATTTTCCATAAAAACCCAGTTTAATGAATAGCTTATGGCCCTATGAAACTCCATCTAACTTGCTTGATTAGGAACAGAACACAATGATTAGGAGCAGAAACTGTTCAGCAGTTTCAACAATTAACGCCTTTCCACAGTTCCTAAGGGATACAGTCAGTGGCATATTTGTTGGTTAAACAAAGCTTTGTCATGGTATCTCAAAGTTAGCATCAACCTTCATTTACTGACGATAAATTTTCAGTAACAACAATGGAGACTTACCAAGAGCTCATTGCTAAATAGTGAATCCTCCTCAAACGTTTTAGCAACCAAGGGCCTGTATAAGATCATCTTTGAAAACTTATCAACTGTGAAGCATCAACACTTCAAATGCTTTTGCCATGTTCGTGTCAAACACTGAAAAGTGTTGATCACATAACACGAGATGGATATCAATTGATATTATGCAAATCATTATATTAATATGGTTTTATTTTAGGACACTTGACATCTACAATGGGCTTCTTGACATTTTAATATCAAAATATGTATGTATATTTCACTTTTTTTAGATACTATGTTAATTCATTATTTTTGTGAATAATTATTCATATAGTTCTTATGAATTACACATATGAACACGTTACCTAAATTGTATCCATGCCAAGTGTCCTACTTTCCAAAGATTAGTTGAGTTTGGCATGTACAAATAGCTTCACAGTCACTCAACCAATTTATTCATCTACTGAGAGCAGCCAATAAGCTTCGAGAACAAGATTTTTGTGTGTACACAAATGCAACATTTCTTTTATGAGTTGAACAATAGAGAACATTCTCATTGACTGCTACCTATCTTTGATCCTCTGCCAACTCCCTATCAATAAATCAGCCAACTCTGGTTGAGTCTAATTTGTTCTTCCCTATTTTGACCAATTTGACTGTCTTAGAAATCTCTAAAATATTCTTAGCCTTGGATAATACCAATACGAATCGAACTATCATATTGAAATCAAACGTTGTTTCAGATTTCTTCATGATGTCCATCACCAACATTCTCCATAAAATACTGACTCAAGTGTTGTCCAATTCAATATTCTAGCTATGCTTCTTATAACAACAATATGGATTTGGTATTAATTGTTCTAGATTAGGAGTCTCAAAACAATATGACATGAAGAAGATATGAACAGTACAAGAGGTGGGTAAAGGAGGATGTGGAAGTAAGAAAAGATGAATAGAAAAGATACCCAAAATAATTCCAAAGGCTTTAAATCAGTTGAACTGATTAAAAAGTTTATCACCATATTATGCTTCTCTAGGAGTGGCTTAGATCTAATCCTTGGCTTACAGAATTTTATTATGTAAAGAAAGCAAATGTCTTAAGCAAAAGTCAATAATACAAAAAATGCAATCAAAAGCATCTTGGGGCACAAAGATAAATTAAAAGCTAAAAGTGAGAATTAATATGAATGTCTTACTCCTCATCTGACAAGAAAGGCCCACCATCAAACTGATCTCCAAGAAATACAATCAAATCAGGTTTGAATGGCAATATGGATGAACGGAAAGATCTCCTCATGTATAAATCTGTATAAAATTGGGCAGCCTCTAACAAAAGTGATTTTGGAGGAAGTCCATGTGAGGTCCTGTCCATAAGCTGTTATGAAGAATAAATTTAGAATAAAAAGAATTGCATGCAACATCATTATGTTTTCAATGGATGGCAACACGTAGGTGAAAAGATGAAATCTTGAGCACAGCATTAATTCAGTGAGTCTGCTTTTCATAGACTAGGTAATCTATTGTGCTGTTCTACAGGTAAATTAAGGTATATGCATTCATGGTAGAGGCACGGGCAAAAAGGTAAACTAGAATAATCATTAAAATTTTAGTTTGAAAGATGCTATTTCTTTTCAAAGCCTGATCTGGAATGCTGATTATATAATATCTCAATGTTTACATATGACTTAAAGAAGCAATTAATCTTTTGTTTCTCAACTTTCTCTGTTTCTAAAATGCCCATGCATCATCCATAGAGGAACTTTCATGCATGTGGAAAGAGATACTTGTCAGATTCTTGTAGTTCCAGGTACAAATAATCTTTATTAGCTTTTTTCCCTTTTTGGATCATAAGTATGTGGAAGGAGATAAATATTATGTTCTAGCAAGTCCAGGGACAGATGATCTTTATTAGTTTGTCGTTGCACCAACAGCATCAACGTATAAATTGATTAGATCATATGAAGCTTACTTAGATAAATGGGCATACCTAATCTCTTTGCTCATGTTACTTTAACAAATATTAATGCTTAGATGCATATGAAAGCATTATACACTCATCATTTGATCAAAACTTTTCCTTGCAACAAAAACGTGAAAAATAAATTGTTATCTAATTCCAAAACTCAAGAAAACTACTGAAATCATGAAAACTGCAAATTCAAATTTAGTATATTACTTGCAGATTATCTAACAGAAAACCCCCATTTTCTCAACCTGGATTGATCCAATATGCAAAGAAATCCATTTTAGAGGAAGACGATAACAACAAAACAAAAAACAACAAAGGTTAAAAAGCTACATGCAAACTGCAAGAAAGAGGTTGCCTGAGTAGATATCCAATTACCTGTGGGTCCGCCAAGACAGCAACCTTAACATAATGATCAGTCTTCTGCAAAAGGAAATGAACAATAAATATGTGTATCATCATGACAAGAATACATAAACAAGATGGATGAATTAATCATGCAGGACATACAAAGGAACAAAACAAGATGGTAACCAGGAAAGATAAGCAAAACAAGATGGTAACCAGGAAAGATCACTGACTTATCAACTTATGGATAATATGATAACCACAAAGACTTAAAAAGTATTTCCATATTTCTATGCTAGAGAAAGCACAAAGCACCATCCAGTCTATTAAGATCAACTTGTGGATAACACGGTGACCCAAAAGTACCATTATACAAGTCAAAGTACCTACACTATCAAGTATCAACCATCCATTCTAATGAAAAATTGTCATTTAGACCATCAATATGCTCAGCATCTTGCTTGCCCATGATCCTTCTTACCATCACCAATGTGATTTACCAAATTCTCTTTAAAGTAACGCCCTTTTTATTGTTTGTTAGTATCTGAGTGGTGCAGAGACCAATCTGTATGCAGAAAATTATCCAATTGAGTGTAGTAGACTAATTACTCATCTATATTCCTTTCAAATTTGACGATACATCGAAAAACAAATTTCAAGTTGATCGGAGGATGCAAGTAAACCACAAGATCAGCATAGGCGACACCGTAAATGTAGAAAACCCATATATCCTTGGATGGGTGAAGCATGTCACTTGGGCGAATTTAGAAATTCAATAATGGTAACAGATCATGAAAACCCAAGAAATCACCTTTTGCAACTGGATGAACTCCAAAACCACGAATACGTGTATTCATCATCTCGTCAAAGATGTTCTTTCGATCTGATTGGCTCTCGAGATTCAAAATTGATTTTTCCCACAAGAAAATATTAAAATTGAAACCAGATCCAAGTGATCCAACAAAGAACTCTTGAAACCGAATGGATTTCAAGAACAACTAAACACGAATACATGTGGCCCGGCAAATAGTCCTGCTACAGAGCGAATCAACGACGAACTAAGAAAGAAAGATGGAGGAAAGAGTGAAGAAACACTAAAAGAAAAGGAGGAAGAGAGGCGCGGCTGCGGCCAGGAACAGGTCCAGAAGGCGGCCCAGTAGGCGACCATCTCGCCATAGAGGAGGGTGACGGCCCATAAGCCGCAGAGGAAGACGGTCAAAAACGTGAAGCTGTGCATGGCGTCGCCTCAAGGAGAGAGGTGAACGCGCCTCCCGTACCAGACTTGTGCTCTGGGAGCTCCACCACGGGCGTAGGACTACTTGAACGGGGGATGCGTCCTGGTGCGATATGCCCCGCGGCGCAGTGAAACAAGCAATTCTTCAGGCTGTTCTGGTCGTCCGATTCAGACCTGTGCCCACTAACATTGTGGATCGCACGGTTAAACATAACATTGATTATTTAAGATTTTTTTTCATATACAACACCTTGCTTAAATTAGATTAAAATAATATTACTTAAATTTTAATTTGACATCAGATTAATAATAATTAAAATTAGATAAAATTGAATGATTAAAATGAAGAGAACCACCGATGCTTTTTAATCTTCATAAATCTGTATGTTGGATGATTAAAAATTATAGCTTTTCTTTTGTTAAGTTGATGTAGGACTATTGATATGGATATGTGAAAATATAAAAAGGGTCAATTCTGGTTCCTTTTTTTTCCTGCAGATAATCCCTAGTTGTTTCTTCTCACAAAATGCTCCTTTTTTTAACATATTAAAATTATATCCTTAAAAGTGGCATTACCCTTTTATAGAATTGGTTTGTCTTAGATGTGTTTAAATAAAAGAAAAACTAGTGAACTAGTTTACCCTATTCTTCTCCTTTGTGATTAGAAGTAGACTAGTTTCTCTCCTATGCTTCGAAGCCCTACCGACATGACCTCTGTGCTTTGAAGCCCTATCGATGACTTTCTCGCTCTTTTATTTATTTTTTGCTCTGCGACGTTAGTAAGGACTTTCTCTCCTTTTCATTTTTCTTTCGGATACCCTCTTGACAAAGATCTCGAGTTTAAGGTGCCCTTATACTATATTAGATTGTTATATCTTAAATTTTGATAAAAAAATCAATCGGTGAATTTATGATCTAATAAACGCTTGAGAAAAGTGACACAGGCTATCTTCGATCATGGAAAAATAAATCGATTGATGCAGAAAAGTCAGATATTGGATCAGAGTGGATCATGTCAGAGATTAGGCATCGGGTCGAAATGATTGAGCATTGCGTCAAGATTGGATGTTGCGAGAAGTTAATATGCTGATAGATCGGATAATACACCAAAGAAAAGCACGATGCGTTGGGAGTTCGGACGAGGTGCCAGATGAATCAATGATATGTTGCATAACATATAATTCATGTTTATAATCGTTTGTGTTTTGATCGAAGTAGTTTAAAAGTCTAATTGAGTTAGTTTTGGGTGTAAACATGCCAACTTAATTAGGGGCTCATTAAGTTTGAATCAAGACTAAATTAAGCTTATTGGAAGGCCAATGCAGTGACTTGAAGTTGGGTCAAGTAGTGGCACCGCCAGACCAAGCGGCGAAATTACTTGTGAGCTTCTAATACATAGTGTACGTTTTTGGAAAACCCCATGGTGGTATTGCTAGTGTTAGGTGGTGACCTCGTTTTTAGCAACTTTTGAATCCTTCCCTCATGAATGTGACCTAGCCTATAATGCCACAGGTATGCACTGTTCACCTCATCTCGTCTCCTCTTAGACACACTTACATTCATGATATGTTGAGTAGTATCTAGCATAAACAAATCACTATGCAATATTCCTCTCGCCAATCTCTTCGGCTTTACTAGAATCTACAACAAATTACAAATGTGATAAACAATACCAGTATCTAATACCAATGCACTATCATAAAAATCTAACTAGAGACTGAACATGAATGTATCTAAAGCTTCTCTAAGCTTCTGTTTCGCCCTCTCTGCAATGTACTCTTTGTAATTCCTCTTCCAGTGCCCATCTTTACCATAATGGAAGCACTGGTCTTTATCCTTTGCCGGATCTTTCTTAGCAACCTTTGCTTTACCTGGTTTGCCCTTCTTAAGAGACTTTTCTAGTTTCCTTTTCTTTCTAGTCTCACTAGTGTAGAGAATTGGCTTCTCTTTCTTGTTAGCACTCTTTGCCTCCCTTAACATATTGCAAAACTCAAGGAGAGTCACCTCAAGCTTGTTCATATTAAAATTCATTATGAACTGTGAAAAGAAATCTGGTAGGGACTGAAGCATAAGATCTACACACAAGTTATAAATCTACACATAAGTTATAATCTAAGACTATTCCTAGACCTGTGAGTTTCTCTATCCACTCAATTATCTTTAGGACATAGTTTTGAACCGGTGTCCCCTCAGTCATTCTAGCACGGAAGAGGCTCTTGGATATCTCATATCGTTGAGTCCTTCCCTATTCCTCAAATAGTTTGCGGACATGTAGGAGAATGGATCTGGCATCCATCTTTTCATATTGTCTCTATAACTAAGGAGTCATGGAGCCCTATATGTAACACTGAGCAAGAGTGGAGTCATCTATGTACTTCACGTAGTGAGCAATCACATACTCGCTTGCCCCTTACTCGGGCGTAGGCCACTATATCAAAGACGTACGTGATTTTCTCCGCTGTGAGAACAATTCTAAAGTTGTGAAGCCAATTTGTATAATTTGGACTAGTGAGGTAGTTGACATCAAGTATGCCATATAAGGGATTTGAAAGTGACATTTCTGAAAATAAAGATATAGCAGAAATAAATAACATACAGAATTTACAAAAATAAACAATCAAGATATGGACTTCTATCTTAATTAGCTCTAACTATTTTACCAGCGAGTTACGTGACACCCTCAACACGTGAAATGGAAGTCTCTAACAGACTTCTAGTGGGGATCAGGATCCAATCAGTGTCTTAGTGTAACCTCAAGGGACTCGACCAATCACATTAAGCCCAAAAGGTAGGCAACTCTTGCCAATCATAACTCCTTATGATTCCCGTCCTATCCGGCCTCCGAATCACCATGGTCTCGAGGGACTCGACCAACTATGAATATGATTCTATTCAGTTAAGTCAACACCATCGTTACAAGATGAATCTAATTCGATGATATTGTTGAATCTCGTATTTTGATGATGAAACCACTTGATATATGTTTATGTTTTAATCTGCGTTTTGAGTGACGCAGGATGCTTCGATCAGGATGAGACAATTAAAGCAGGAAGAATCAAGTTGTGCCGGAGGAACATGTCAGAAGATTGGACGTCGGACTGGTGGATCGGTCGACGTATCGACAGAAGGCTTCGGGCCGTGGATTCGGGCATCGGGCCAAGAAGAGTGGATATTG
>LVTN01000432.1:82228-111959 GCA_001649415.1 Musa itinerans | reverse complement strand
TTTTGCCAAAATCAATTTCCAAAGAGAAGAAACAAGAAGAGGCGAATTTAAGGCGAAACACATGTGGAACAATGGAATGCATGTGCCTATACGAAACATTGTGATATAAATAATTAAAGGACAAGAGTATATAGGAATTTAAGACAATAATGCATATCTCAATTGAAGTAAGGGTTCTTGCTGAAATCGATTTCCAAAGAGAAGGAACAAGAAGAGCCGAAATTGACCAAAGCTCGATTCTAGCAGCATTTGAGAGACACATCATATAAATTATTTGGATAACCAATTATCCCCTAATTCATACAAAATTAGTGTCATTCGAAATATGTATCAATCTAGTTTTATATAAATTAAGTTTTGCATAAATTGGAGTTTATTGCAGGGAGTTACAAATAATTTCATAGTGAAAGGTCTAAAAACATCAGCGCTATTTTACTAAGTCCACAGGGTCGATGAAAATAGATATTTCAGTTTGTAATTGTACTCCAAAAATTTCAAATCTTATAAGAACAGAAATAATTTTGAGTCTAGTTTCCAATAAATCATAATTTGCATGAATCTGAGTTCCCAACAGAAAGTTATAAGCAATTAAGTAACAAGAGGTTACAAATTATAGTCCCTATTTTGTAGAATCTGTAGGGTTAATTGAAATAGAAGTCTTAGTAGGCATTTAAACTCTAAATCATTCAATCTCAATATCAAAATAAAGATATTTGAGTCTACTTTCAAATGGATTAGGCTTTGCCTAAATCAGAGTTTAGTGCTAAAAGTTAGGTCCGAAAAAGTACATAGAGGTCAGATTACCGAAAAATTATAGATTCATGGTTTTGTATCAAAACAAAAGAAATGTATGGTTCTAAGCTGAAATCTTTCAAATTATGTAAGATTAAAATAAAAACAGATATTAGGATTTCTGTGGGATGGGGTTAGAACACTTGCTTTAGAATTGTTTGATTCCCAAATGTGGGGAAATTGATGTAAAACCTCAAGCTCTTCTACTTCTTCTTCTTCTTCCCTTCTCTTCTCAAACCCATGCTGGTTGCAGAAACTTAAGTTTTGTTTTCTTTAATCTTTAATCTAATTATTTGGGTTTGGCCAATACAAGGGTTGCAATGTTGCAAGGTGACAAGCATGCATGAAAAGAGCTAGGTGTCATCCTTAGAACAAACCTAAGTGGCACCAACCTTAGGTTAGCTAGTGACACATGTCCACTATTTTTTTTTTCTTTAACTTAAATCTGAATCTTTCATAAATCATATCAAATTTCTAATATTTACTCCTAGGTCCCTAGCCATAAACTTTTAATATAATATCATTTAATACAAAAAAAATTATTAAATAATCCTCATATTTACAAATAAGTATTTACTAATTTTTTTAAAAAATGGGGGATGTTACAAATTCCTCTTCCTTTCTGCTCTCAAACCAACGTTGGCTGCAGCTCTTAAGTTTTCATCCTTTTATTTCTTATCTAATGCATTAGATTTAGCTAATATAAGGATTTCAAGGTGGCAAACATGCATGAAAGAAGCCTATGTGTCATCTTTAGAACAAACATAGATGACACTAACCATAGGTTAGTTAATGACACATGTCCACCATTTTTTTTAAAAAAACCTAATATGAATCTTTCACAAATCATATCACATTTCTAATATTTACATTTGGGTCCCCACTTTATAAATAAGTCATTTTAAAATTTTTAAAAATGAGGGATGTTACAACCCTAGAGACCGCAACTTACCTTTTGAACAAAGTTCTAACTAAGTCGGTAGTGTCTACACCAAATGAGATATGGAAAGGGAAGAAGCCCAATCTTAAGGTTGTTAAAATTTGGGGTTGCTTATTAGGAACGAGTCGGCACTAAGAGGGGTGAATTAGTGTAGCGGTAAAAACGTCGATTCTGAAATCTTTTCGTTCGTTGAAAAACCGATCTCAGAAATATACTTAGATTTGAAAGCATGTTCGTAAATGTATTAAAAGCAGTAAGCAAGTAAACTAGTTTGCAGTTAAATTAAATTACTCAAAAGAAATGCAAATCAGATTTTTATTGTGGTTCGGTTGTCATGACCTGCATCCACTCCACCGATTCCTCTTTCGTCGATGCCACTGGCATCCACTATCGGTCTTCCTTCAATAGGCAAAGACCAACCACCTTTTACAGCTCTTTCTCCTTTTACCGGGTTTAGGAGATAACCCTTACACCCTCACTTACTCTTCTCTCAAACTATTCTAACACTTAGAACTTTGAGAGGAGTTCACATAAGATTGCAGCAGCATTTTCTTTCTTTTTCACTCTTAATACTTATGTTTGTTAACCAGGGATGAGAGGGATATTTACAGGCTTCAAGTTGATTCAAACTTAGAGCCTAAAAATATCTCATCCCGGGTCTCTTAGGCATGGGCGATAACCGCCTATGTTGGGCGATACCACAACCAGTGCTAGTCTGACACTAACACTGCACTAGGCGGTACCACCGTCCAAACTGGTGGTACCACCGCCTGACAGCCTCTTGGAGATTGTGTTTGGGTGGTACCACCACTTGACATAGTCTCGAAGATTGTGCCATAACGGTGCCACCTCTTGGGTCATTATTTGGGCCTTTAATTTGGCCCAACACAGTCCTTAAATGGGCGCAATTGGCCCCTAATTGGGTTGGCTCTATTCCAATCCCAATTATATGCTAACTACAAATTTTAAGGCATACTTAAGCTAAACAAGTCCGTAAGTCTAGATTTCTTTCAGCGAGCTTCTGGCAAATTTTCGACTTGGCGAGTTCCGACGAGCCTCTCTAGCAAGCTCCTAGGCTTCTTGGTCAATTCCGACAGAACTTCCGATGAACGTTTGGAATTTTGACGAACTCTCGAACTCCCAACAAAATTGCGTTCTTGACTCCAAGACTTCAATTTGCTTTATGCCTTGCTATCATAGTTAATCCTGCACACGTAAAACACACTTCGATGTAGACAATTATTACTAAGCATGAATCATATTGTCCGACATGTCATTGGTCCATCGACTCTTCGTTCGATTCTTCAGCACATCGTCCTCTCTTGCGGCCTATTACCCAATCGGCCAATTGACCTTCGCAACTCCGATATCCTTAGCGCAATATCCACTCTTCTTGGCCCAATGCTTGAAACCATGGCCTGAAGCCTTTTGTCGATACGTCGACTAGTCCTTCGGCTTAACGTCCAATCTTTAGACATATTTTCCTTTGGCCCAACATGATTCTTTCTGCTTTAATTGTCTCTCCCTGATCGAAGCATCTCACGTCACTCAAAATGTAGATCAAAACATAAACACTTATCAATTGGTTTCATCATCAAAATATGAGATTCAACATTGCTCTACCCACGTTAAAAGACACAATCCCGATAAGTTGGAATCTAGGACGGAGCGATGCAAGTTCGTAGGATATCTCAAGAAAACTTGTGGGTATTATTTCTATCATCTCGAGGACCAAAAGGTCTTTGTAGCCAAGAGAGTGGTGTTACTTGAGAAGGAACACATTCTTGGTAGAGATAATGGGTGCATGATTAAGTTGAGTATTGCAACACACTATGATTATGAGATCCGACAAATGGACGTGAAAACCGTATTCCTTAATGGCAACCTCGAGAAGGAGGTGTATATGATACAACACAAGGGATTCGTATCCAAGGACTGCCCAGATAAGGTGTGCAGGTTGCTTAGATCCATTTATGGACTAAAGCAAGCTTTCCAAAGTTGGAATATAAGATTTGATGCGGCAATCAAATCTTATGACTTCATTAAGAATGAAGATGAGCCTTGTGTGTACAGGAAGGTAAGTGGGAGCACTATCTCCTTCTTGGTGTTATATGTGGATGACATCCTGATCATTGGGAATGATGTAGGAATACTATCCATAGTAAAGTCTTGGAGATTTAGATCTATAGAGATATATCCAAGAGGATGCTTGGCTTATCCCAATCTAGGTACATAAACACCATTGTCAAAAGGTTTGGCATAGAGAATTCTAAGAGAGGTATCATACCGATGAGACATGGGATATCGCTTTCTAGGAGTATGTCCCCAAAGACTCCTGAAGCAAGGGTGAACATGAATAGGATACCCTATGCCTCAATGATGGGTTCTATCAAGTATGCCATGCTATGTACCAGGCATGATATATCGCATGCTTTGAGTGTCACGAGCAGATATCAGGTGGATCCAGGTTTGGAGCATTGGAAAGTAGTAAAATGTATCCTTAAGAACTTGAGAAGGACTAAGGATCTTTTACTAGTATATGACAGTAGTAGCCTCAGGGTTAAAGGCTACAAGGACTCAATTTTTCAGTCCGATATCGATGATAGCAAGTCAAATTCAAGGTATGTGTACACCTTGAATAAAGGAGCAGTGTGCTAGAACAGTTCCAAGCAAAAGACTACTGCTGACTCAACCACAGAGGCGGAGTATATTGCTGCAACAAAGGCAACAAAAGAGGGAGTTTAGATGAAAAAGTGTATCACAGATTTGGGAGTCATACTAGGCAGCAAGGAGCCAATTCCCTTATATTGTGATAACAATGGGGCGATTGCTCAAGTGAAGTAACCCAAGTCTCATCAGAAATCTAAGCATGTTCTGAGGAGGTTCCACTTGATCAGAGAAATCATGACCCGAGGAGATGCAGTAGTGGAAAGAGTTCCATCCGAAGATAACATTGCAGATCTACCAACAAAGCCGTTGTCTAACATTGTCTTTGAGCTTCACAGGGGTTTGATAGAGATCAAACACATAGGTGATTGGCTTTAGGTCAAGTGGGAGATTGCTAGTCATATGTGCCCTACAAGCCAATCACGTGAGTGATGACACATGTGCCTTGACACGTAGTCTTTTTGTTTATTATATTTTGGTATTTATCACTTTATATTGCTTGTTGTATATATGCATATATATATATATATATATTGTGATGTCCTTGGATCTGTGCAATAAGAATCAGATTGTGATGATATCACGATAATCAGATTGATTCACCTTTAAATACAGATCCTAAATAATCCCGGTCATAGATTACTCGAGAGGGATATCGAGATAACCGGACAAACTAGTGTGCTGTATACCCATCTATATGATGGATGCAGTTGGTCTTATAGCTGTGGGGATACTAGGGATATAGTATAGGTGCTCATTAGAGAATGAGTTCATTGATTGATCCGCTTACAGAATGCTGAATGGTTAATGATGCCTTATTATCAGATAGTGATTCCGTAGTCCCAGTGGTGTATCTGGTCCTTAGACTTGAGATGCCAAGAATGTCCTATATGAGTGCTCCATTGTTTGACACCAAACTCATAGGTTTGGATGTCCCAGATCTAACATAGCTGGTCATTGAGAGTGATAGCCAACCATACGAGGACTCTTAAGTGTCGATAGAGGATCATCCACTCTCAGTGTCATGAGAGGAATATCCCATTTGTTCTTGCTCAGACAAATCCTTGAATAGGGTCATTAGGATTGAGAGAGAAAGAGTTCTTCGGGAGAATTCGATTAGAGTAAGACTCGAGTAGAAACCGTATGAGTTTGACAGCTATACGATCTTTGAGATATTAGATGGATGAGGGACTATAGGTAGATGATAACTAAGGATAGACATGTCCAATAGATTGAATTCCCCTGTATCATCTGGGGACTACGGTGTAGTGGCCTAGTATGTCCGCAGTCAATGAGTCGAGTGAATTATTATGGAGATAATAATTCACTGAGCGAGAATGAGTTCTAATAGATATGACTCACGGTCAGCTCGATATTGGGTCTAGAGGGTCACATATATATGGAAGACATTGCGATGAGTAAAGGTTCGGATATGAGATATCCGCTGGAGCCCCTATCTTGTTGGATATCCAATAAGTCCCTGAATTATTGGATACTATAGATGAGATCCAATAAGAGCCCATGTGAGATTATTGGATAGAGATCCACTAATCTAAGAGGTTTGGGTAGTTGGATGGAGATCCAATACCCAATAAGGTAGGATCCATTATGGTTAAGTTGATAGGGGACCTCTATAAATAGGAGGGAATCAATGGTTCATAGGCTAGAGCCTTTTGCTTGCCTCTCCTATTCTCCTCCCCCTCTCCACCTCAGAGCAGGCCTAGAGTTTTAAGGAGCGTTGTTGCAGCCCTACTATGTGGATCATCATTAGAGAGGAGGGCGCTTGACCTCCTTCACCCTCTCCTAGAGATCTGAAGGGATTCAGGGATATACAATCTCCCTAGGTAACACAATCTATCTTATACGTGGTTTTTTATTTCGTGGAATTTTGTGCACCAATCTTCTTATGATGACAAACATATATTTGGGAATTGAGGATTTTGTTTTATGTTCTTCCGCTGTGCATGTGATGTCACCCCCAAAAGATTTCCCAATAGGTACTAGATCTCTATCAAATTATCTAATTCTCTTATATTAGTGGGTCTCTACCCAATAATCTATTATTAGCTCTTATCGGATACTATCCATGGGATCCAATAATTCAGGGGCTTATTGGATATCCAATAAGATAGGGGCTCCAGTATGTTAGGATCAAGAATGACACTAAGAGGGGGGGGGGGTGAATTAGTGCAGCAGATAAAAATGATCAATTTAATTGCTTTCGAAAACTTCGTACAATGAAAAAACCTTAGTTCAACGAGAACCATTTTGAAAAGACATTTGGCTCTAATAAGTTTGTAAGTGAGTAGAGAAAAGGGGATTGGATAATTTGTAATGAAGTAAAATAGAATGCAGCACAAGTAAAGAACATAAGCAGTAAGGAAAGAACACACCAGAATTTATAGTGGTTCGGTTGTTGTGACCTACATCCACTTCCGATTCCTCCTCCATTGAGGTCATCGATGTCCACTAATAATCTTCCTTCAATAGGCGAGGACCAACCACCTCTTTACATTGCTTTATTCTTTTCATAGGTTTAGGAGATAACGCTTACTGGCCTCACACCTCTTCTTGGATGATTGCAAAACTAAAGAGAGAGAGGAGGACTCTTTGCACTTTTACAACACTTTTACACCCCAATACTTAAAAGATTTTTTCACACTTTGATTGTCCTTTAATGCAGAAAAGGGTGGGGTATTTATAGGCCCTAATGACTTCAAAATTTGAGCCAAAAAGTATCTCATCTTGGGTTTTTGGGGTACTAGTTGTACCACTGTTTGTGCTAGGCGGTACCACCACCTACAGCACTGACACTAGGTGGTACCACCACCCAGTCTGGCAGTACTACTACTTGATAGAGCCTCGGAGACTAGGCTCTAGCGGTACCACCGCCTGATAGGGCGGAACCACCACTTGATAGGGCGGAACCACCACCTAACAGCATTAACTGCTGGTGGTACCACCGCCTATACCACTTGGGAGGCTGAGCCTCAAGTGGTTCCACCGCCTGGCATGGCTCCAAGTGGCCGAGTGGGCCATCCATCCAGCCCAACTCAGCCCTATTTTAGGCCCAGTTGCCCCTAATTGAGTTAGTAGGATTTCTCCCAAAACTAACTTAATTTAAAGTCCTAACTACGATAGTTAAGGCTAAAACAAATACAAGTAATCTAAGTGGTCTGATACATCAATTGTTCAACTGAACTCTTGGTGAACTTTCGATGAACTCCTGATGATCTTCTAGCAAGTCTTCAATGAACTCCTAGCGATCTTTCGGCGAGCCTTTGGCGAACTCTCGACGATCTTTCAACGAGCTTTTGATGAACTCTTAGTGAACTTCCGGTGAGCTTTCATTGCATCATCCGATCCTTTGGTGTATCCCTCGATTCATCCAGCCTGATGCTTGATCATTGACTCTAGCCCAACTTCGATTCTTCTTTAATCATTTTGCCTTCCTCACGATCGTAGGTAGTTCTGCATCACTTATCTCAACACATGGATTAGATCACTAATTCATCAATTGATTTCATCATCAAAATCCAAGATTCAACAATCTCCCCTTTTTTTATGATGATAACCAATTGATGATAGAGTTACCTTTAAATCCCCCTATCTATATGCCATATTGAGATAAGACAAACTTGAATTCATAACCTTTGAATTCAAGTGAAACAATTTCGATTATAGTGATCAAATGCAATATATCATTTCAAAGTTTCGTACATTGTGCATCATCATAGTTTCAAGTTATCAGAGTATAACATGCACAATTTCATCACTTCATGCATGATAATAAATCACTTTGGGCATAACCTACATGATACTAAAGCATTCATCACTTCATGCATGATAATAAATCAACATCACTTTAGGCATCACCTATATGATAAAATTAACATCATTTTGTTATGATATTTATGGTACTAAAGCATTCATATTTTTAATTATTTTGGGCATAACATATATGATACTAAAACACCATTTATTACTTTATGCATGATACCAAATTTAACATAACATACATGATACTAAAGCATTGTTTTTTAAACTATCTGTCACTTCATGCATGATACCACATTCAACATCATTTTGGCATTCATCATTTCTCCCCCTTTGTCATCAACAAAAAGGAGAATAATTCAACTATTTATGCAAGTATTTTAAACTATTTAAGTAAGTTTTATCCAAGCTAGCAAATTTGTGAAATGAGAAGTTAAGCAAAAACTTTGCATGATAACTAGTTTGGCTTCTTGAAATGGGCAAGCTAGCATTTTTGCTTTAGATGTGTAAGCACATTTTGGTTCTTCTTGAGATGAGCAAGTTTCTTTCTTTCTTTTGTCATAAAAATAAGAAGAGGAAGAAGAATAAGGGAGGAATTCATTCATCAAAAGAAAAATCAAGAACCAAATTCATGAAAGGATTTGAACCAAATCAAATCCATGATAAATAAAATTCATTGAATCAAGCTTTCACTATCGTAAAGAGAAAGGATTCATTATAAAAGATCAAGATGTGCATACTAAAAGTTTATGAATCAAATCCATATTCTTGTAAATAGAAGGAAGAAGGATTCATAGGAAATGATCGACAAATAAAAGATTTAAGTCTAGCAAAAATCCATAGAACTTCAAGAAGGTGATAGGAAATGATTTCGATAAAGAGAAAACTCAATTTCCAAAAGTCGAGAAATCCAAAAACTATATAAAGGAATTCATGCATTCGAAAAATTTAACATGCATAATTCTCTTCTAATAAAATCAAATTGTTCCTCATTCAATGGTTTTGTAAAAATATATACTAATTGATATTTAGTATCAATAAATTCTATAGATATATCATAATTATTAATATGATCTCTAATAAAATGATGCATAATGTCAATATGTTTAGTTCTAAAGTGTTGAATGAGATTTTTTGTTAAACATATTGCACTAGTGTTATCACATTTTATAGGTATATTTTTCAAGTGAATTCCATAATATTCTAATATATTTTTCATCTATATAACCTGTGTATAACATGCACCTGCTGCTATATATTCAGCTTTAGTTGTAGATAATGCAATCGAGTTTTGTTTCTTGGAAGACCAAGAGACAAGTGCATGACTTAAGAGTTGATATGTTCCAGATGTGCTTTTTCTATCTATTTGACAACTAGCAAAATTAGTATCGGCACAAGCAAGTAACTCAAAGTTTTTTTTATTTTGGATACCATAATCCTAGATTAGAAGTTCCTTTTAGGTATCTAAAAATCTTTTTAACAACTTTTAAGTAAGATTTCTTAGGATTAGATTAAAATCTAGCACATAGCCCAACACTTAACATAATATCAGGTCTAGTTGCTGTGAGGTACAATAAACTACCTATCATACACCTATAAGTCTTTTGATCAAAACATTCTCTATAAATATCCACATCTAATTTTGTAGAAGTGCTCATTGGTGTATTAATAGCTTTAGCACTAATCATATTAAATCTTTTTAATAGATCTAAAGCATACTTAGTCTGACCAATAAAAATTCCATCACTTAATTATTTAATTTACAATCCTAAGAAAAAGATTAATTTACCCATTATGCTCATTTCAAACTCTTAACTCATACTTTTAGCAAACGATTCATACAATGATTCATTTGAAGAATTGAAAATGATATCATCAACATAAATTTGGACAGTGAGAAAATTATTTTTAAAATATTTAATAAATAATATAATATCGACCTTGCCTTTAATAAAAGTATTTTGAATAAGGAAAGAACTAAGCCTCTCATACCAAGCCCTAGGGGCTTGTTTTAATCCATAGAGAGCCTTAGACAACTTAAAAATATGATTTGAAAAAATAGCATTCTCAAATATGGGCGATTGTTCAATATAAACTTCTTTGGAAATAAAGCCATTAAGAAAAGCACTTTTAACATCCATTTGAAATAACTTCAAATTATTACAACTAGCATAGGCAAGGAGAATCTTTATAGCTTGAAGTCTAGCCACAAGAGCGAAGGTTTCTTCGTAATCGATACCTTCTTCTTGGTTGAAACCTTTGGCCACTAATCTAGCCTTGTTTCTAACCACGATATTAAATTCATCTTGCTTGTTTCTAAAGACTCATTTAGTACCAATTACCTAAATGGTTACTAGGTCTAGGAATAAGTTTCCATACCTCATTTCATTCAAATTGATTTAATTCCTCATGCATTGCAAGGACCCATAAATCATCTTTTAAGGCTTCATCAATGCATTTAGGTTCAATGTGACACTAAAAGGCTGTATTTACACAAAAAATTTTAAAAGAAGAACACATTTAAACCCCTTTTGATGTATCTCTTATTATTAGCTCATTAGGATGAGTATCTACATACTTCTAATCCTTAGGCAAGGATTCTTTGGAAAAAGATATATCTAAGTTGCTTAGGGGAGGAGAGTTTTTATTTAAATTTAAAGCATCAAAATCTAAATCATCATTAAAATTACTTTTATTATGTTCGGGAAGTTCATTAAAAATAACATGAATAGATTCCTCTATAACCAAGGTTCTTTTATTAAAGATACGAAAAGCTTTTGAAATAGAGGAATAACCAAGAAATATACCTTCATCGGATTTTGCATCAAATTTTTCCAAGGCATCTTTTTCATTTAAGACAAAACATTTATAACCAAAAACTTTAAAATATGAAATATTAGGTCTTTTGTTATTCCACAACTCATAGGGAATTTTGGAAAGTAATGGTCTTACGAGAACCCTGTTTATGACATAACATGCCGTGTTAACGGCTTCGACACAAAAATATTTAGGCAGGCTATGTTCATTAAGCATGGTTCTTGTCATTTCTTATAAACTCCGATTTTTTCTCTCAATAACTCTATTTTGTTGAGGGTTTTTTGGAGTGGAGAAGTTGTGATTATACCCATTTGAATCATAAATGTTTTTAAAATCATGGTTTTAAAATTCACCACCATAATTACTTCGAATAGAGGCAATCATAAAACCCTTTTCATTTTGCACTAATTTACAAAATTTTGAAAAATATTTAATGCAATAACCTTTATATGCCAAGAAGTATATCTAAGTGTATCTACTATAATCATCAATAATAAAGACAAATTTACTACCTCCTAGACTTATTGTATCAATTGGTTCAAATAAATCCACATGGATCAATTGTAGTGGTCTAGAGGTGCTTATTTGATTTTTTGATTTAGAACTACTTTTTATTTGTTTCCCTAGTTGGCATGCATCATAAACTTTGTCTTTGACAAACTTAATGCTAGGTATTCCCTTTACAAGTTTTCTAGTTATGATTTGAGAGAGTAGTTTCATGCTAGTATGACCTAGTCTTTTATGCCAAAGCCATGCATCATTGTTTAAAGTCAAAAAACATGTTTCATCACAAAACTCATCAAGATCAATACTATAGACATTATTGGTCCTTAAGGCAATCAAAGATCTATTTATGTGTGGTATTTCTATAATACAAGCATTAGATTCAAATTTGATGTTATAACCTTTATCACACAATTGACTAATGATTAACATGTTTTGTTTTAAACCATCTACTAATAAAATTCTTTTAATTAAAAGTTTTGATTTGTTACCTATATTTCCTTTGCCAATAATTTTTCTTTTGTTGTTGTCTCCGAAGGTGACAAATCCTTCGTCTTGGCTAGTGAGCTTAGAGAAGTATTTTGGATCTCCGGTCATGTGCCTTGAGCATCCACTATTAAGGTGTCATCTCTTACTCCTTGCTTGTGATTGTAGACATATCTACAAGAAAGGATAATTTCTTTTAGATACCCATTTAACCTTTGGGTTTCTCATACATAGATCTACCTATCATTAAGTATTTTATGGTTCCTTTAGGAACCCAAACTAATTTGTATGAACTAAACCTTTAAGTGGACATTTGTAAGCAAAATGACCACATCTTCCACATCTTCCACAAAAATTATATTTTTCTCTCAGTGAGACATGTAATATAAGTCCTTTAACGAAGATAGTTGGATTTTGTTGAGTGTTACTCATAAAGCTAATTCCTTCTTTTCTATGAACATGACCCTTATTAGCTAGGATCATGTTTAGAGATTTATTACATATTTTAATTTTTTTTAAAGTTTCTTGTAGTAATAAATTTTCCTTTTTAAATGACTATAACTCTTTACATTAATTACAAAGAGCTAACATACTATCATCATGCTTATATTTTAATCTATCAAATTCACTAACAAGAGAAGCATGCTCCTTTTTTAACAGTTTATATTTTTGTCCAACTAATTTACATGCATCAAATAAATCATTGAAAGCGATAAGTCAATCATCATAAGCTAAATGAGATTCGATTGAGTCACTTACCTCGTCAGTAAGTGCCATTAGAGCATAGTTAACAACTTTTTTTTTGTTGGTTGGCTCCTCGTCTTCGGATGTACTCGAATCGTCATAAGTTGCTTTGAGTGCCTTATTTTTCTTTGGTAGCTTCTTCACTTGGAGACATTGATTTTTGAAGTGCCCCGGTTTATTGCATTTATAGCAAATTATTTGGTCCTTTTTGAGTTCATTTTTATTCTTGGTATCTTGCTTTACAAAATTTATTTTATTTCTTCTTATGAATCTTTTGAATTTTCTTGTTAGAAGTGCCAAGTCCTTATTATCACTTGAGCTTTCGCTCAAGTGTCATATCCTTCCTATTCTTTGGAAGGTTGTTCTCATGTTCATCATGTTCATCATGTGCCTTGCATGTCATTTCATAGGTCATTAATAACCCGATAAGTTCTTCAAGAGTAAAGTTGTTTAGGTCCTTTGCTTCTTATATTGCTATCACTTTAGGATCCTAACTTTTTGGAAGGGATCCCAACTTGTTAACAAATTCAAAATCAGGAAAACTTTTACCAAGTGCTTTTAGACCATTGATGACATTAGTAAAACTGATGTACTTGTCTCCAATGGCCTCACTTGGTTTCATACGAAACACCTCATAGCTATGAACCAAAAGATTAATTTTTCACTCTTTAACCCTACTTGTGCCTTCGTATGTGACTTCGAGTGTATGTTAAATGTTATGTGCAGTTTTACATATAAAAACCCGATTAAATTCATTTTTATCAAGAGCACAAAACAAAGCATTCATCGCTTTAGCATTTAAGGAAAAGGTCTTCTTTTCCAAATCATTTCATTCGTTCATTGGTTTGGAAGACTTCTCAAAACCGCTTTTAACAATATTTCACAATTTGAAATCCATAGAAAGCATGATAATTCTCATCCTAGTTTTCCAATAAGTGTAGTCCGTCCCATTGAACATAGGAGGACGAGTGATAGAAAGTCCCTCTTGATTGCTAGCAAAAGCTATCTCTCTTGGGTTTTAAATCAAATAAAGAACATTGCTCTAATACCAACTATTAGGATTAAGTTGGTACTAAGAGGGGGAGGTGAATTAGTGCTTATAAAAATATTACATCGAATCAAGAATTTCATTTCAATTTAAACCCATATCAGAAATGCGTTAATCATAAAGAAGGTGTGGAGGGAAGTAAGCAGCCAAGTCAATAAGCAATATAAAGAAAAAGCAGAATGAGAATGACAAAGTAGAGATCACTCCAGATTTATAGTGGTTCGGTCATCGTGACATACGTCTACTCTCGATTCCTCCTTGTTGAGGTCACCGGCATCCACTAACGGTCTTCCATCAATAGGCGAAGACCAACTATCCTCCTATAACTCTTTCTCCTTTTCACTGGTTTAGGAGATAACCCTGACAAGTCTCACATCTCTCTTGAATGATCACAAAACTAGAAAGGGAGGAGGACTCTTAGCACTTTTTTAACACTTTCACACCCCAAAATCCCAAGACTTTTGTTCACACTTTCGTTACTCTTTCATGCAGAAAAGGGTGGGGTATTTATAGACCCCAATGGCTTCAAAAATGGTGCCAAAAAGTGTCTCATCTTGAGTTTCTAGGTATTGGCGGTACCACAACCAATACTAGGTAGTATGTTAGGACTCTAGCTAGGAGAGTCCTAATTGAGAGGGATATACATATTAAAGAGGTGAAGAGGCCAACTAGGGTTAGGAGGTTATTTCTTAGAGAAGCATTAGGAGTTGTAAAGGAATATGAGTCTTGAGTAGGAGTCATATTAGGAGTTGGTTAGAAGTAGGAGTCTTGAATAAAAGTCTTATTAGGAGTTGAGATTTAGAAGCCCTATAAATAGCCATGTATTCATCCTCTTTTCTCAAGCAATAGATTAATCTTTTATGCAGCCTTTGAGCAGAAACTTGAGGAAGGAACCCCTATAGAGTTCCAAAGAGGCCGATCACCTAAAGAGATCAACCCCAAGCTTAGAATGTGCAATGATTCTAACACTTGGTATCAAAACAACATTCTTGGCATCTTGCTGCCCTTCCACAGCCATCTATCAGCCCTCCACAGCCGCCCAAAGCAATTCCCACAATTGCTTAAAAGATTGTTACCAAATTCCGTCGTCATCTCCACCACCGCGGATCATCCTTTAATCTCCCCATGAATTGCAACAGGTTCCAGTTTCCTACCTTATTGCTACTGCAACTTAGTTATTCTTATTCGAAAATCCAAAAAAAAAAATTGTTCCTATATTGCTACATAAACTTTTCATCGCAAAGTTTTCATCTCTACGACGAAAGATACTTGCAGAATTCCAACCGCATAGCATAGTCTGTTTGAACTTGCTATTGTGTTTTTTCTGTCCAAGTCTCTACAAAATTTTTATGACAGCTTTAACACTTCCTAACAGCAGATTTTCCTTTGGTTTTGTTGAAGAAATCTTAATATAAACCACTGATCTTTTATGTCCAATCTGCTACACTTGAAAATCTGTGCTGCAAAAAATTTTAGCCGCATATTATTGCCTTAACAGATCTATTTGCAATCCTTATTGAACGAAATTTCTTATACACTTTATAGATCATCTTGGCTTCCATCTAAGATTGATCTATTGAGGAATTTATCTCTAAAAATGTTCTTATGTTTCTATAAATTTTCGTCGCAAACCGTTGAAATTTTTCGATGAGAATTCTGCTATCGCAACTTGCACCAATTTCCTTGCTGTTATACTGCTAAAATTTTCTTGATTAAATTAGTCATCTTTGCTATCATATAAACTAACATTTTGCTGTCAATTCCTTCCTCTCTTAGTTTTTGCTGGAAATTTTGTCGAGAAACCGCTGTTTCTTCGATGACAATTCTGCTATTACTAGACAACACATACATGCAGCAACTTCCACTGATTTCTATCAAACCTTTGCTACCATCTACTACAGATCTAAAACTTTTTTTCCCTAACCTTCATCCACTGCCATCACAGCCATAAAACTCCACCAAACCACACCCTCAAACTGCACCCAAAATAGCTACAAAATAAGCCTAAACTGCAGCCTACATCCACCAATCCACCAATCCTTTCGACCATCACTTCTCTCAACCTATACATGCCTTTAACCTGAAAACAAAAGAGAGATATTAATATCATAGATTTGGAGGCATATACTATGGCATCTGAGGAGGCAATCAATGCTAAATTCGAAGCCTTCGGGGCGTGAATAGAGGATAAGATTCAGACTCTCTTTACCGAAGTCAATTTGGGCCGACTACCAAGCCCGAAGAAATCACATCAAGGAGAGAGCTCTGACCAATCACACCAAGCTCGAAGAGATGACTTCCAAGAGAGGGGAGGCTCTATGACCAACTCCAACTATCCATGCATGAGGGTGGACTTCCCTAGATGGGAAGAAGGAGACTTGATTGGTTGGATCTCCCGCGCGGAGCGATATTTTCGGTACCACAAAACTACGGACGCATCTATGGTGGAAATTGTGGCTATACATCTTAAAGGGGATGCCATATAGTAGTTTGACTAGTTTGAATACACTCATGGAGTCCTCTCATGGTGACAATTCAAAGAAGGACTGTTGATCCGCTTTGGACAAACCGATTACGAGAACATTAACAGACAACTAGCAAAGATCAGACTAACCTCCACCATTTAGGAGTACCAAACTAGGTTTGAAAGGTTATCTAATCAAACTCATGATTGGTCTGAAAAATAACTATTGGGGACCTTCATTGAGGGCTTGAAGCCGGAGATCCGAGGAGAAGTTAAAGCGTGACAACCGTACACACTTATGGTAGCCATCTCTTTCGCATGACTACAAGAGGAGCGATTGAACTATGAAGCCTAGACGACTAGAGTTGCTCCCTGACCAGCAATACTAAAGCTCTTAGCCCCCCCTACTATCAACCGAGTCCCTACACCAAAAAGGTTGACAAGAGAAGAGCTTCGGGAGCGATCTGTGAAGGGGTTATGTTGGCACTACGATGAGCTGTGGAGCCATGAGCATCACTATAGAAAAGGGAGACTTCTTATGATTAAACTAGTAGAAGAAGAGGCCATTAAAAATCTAAAAGAGAACCTTGAACATGAAGAAGAAGATGTGGAAGAAGAGCCACAACCGATTGGCGTTACGGTATATGCACTAGCCGGCTACTCAAACCCGCAAACGATGAAAGTTGGAGGCCTTCTTAGACAACAACCAATCATTGTTCTCAATGACACGGGCAGTAATAATAACTTCCTAAATAGTAAGGTTGTTGCTTGGATGGTACTCCACATCGAAGGTTGTAGCAAGTTCGACGGCAAGTTCGACGTAAAGGTCGCCGACGGAAGAATCCTAAAGTGTGACCAAAGATGTTCGTAGGTGAAATTATTACTGCAAGACCAAGAAATTATCACCAACTTCTTCCTCCTACCAATTGATGATTATGAGGCCATGCTTGGCATAGAATGGCTAATAATGCTAGGTGATGTCTCTTGGAACTTCTCCAAATTAATTATGAAATTATACTGCAAAGGCAAATTGATCATCCTACATGGAAAGCGTGGAAGCAATGTAACCATTGTTTCGACCCAACGAATGGAGAAAGTTTTACACAAGGTAAATGGTGGCTTTTTGATGCATCTCCAACAGCAACCAGAGGGGAAGAAAATAGAAATTGAATATCAAAATCTTGCCCAATTGATTGCTGAATTTACCAAAATTTTTGCTGAGCCGCGCGGTCTTCCTTCTATGCAGCAACATTACCATCGGATTCCAATCCTTCCGGGCAAGCCACCAGCGAACACTCGGCCATATCGATTGTCACACCCCCTGAATTTAATTCTCATTCAGGAGGTGTGAATCTGACTCAAAATTGATAATATTAGGATTCAACAAATAATCCAAGATCTAAACACACATTTGAGGAAACTAAGAAAACATTGAAGTTAGATTTTCACCTCTACAATCCACAATTCACAAAATCTGTGCAGTTTGTAATCATGCATCATATCATTTAATGATTCATAAAATCCAAAGCCAACTCAACTAAACCATAACCACATCATATATCCATAGTTGTGAGAATCTATACAATCACAAAACCAACATGTAACCACATGCTTATATCATTACACAATTTTAACTTCACATTCCCAAAATCCTAACATGAGAGGTACTTTTCAAACATTTACAATACTCATAAGTTTATATTTACCATAAACATTCCATTAGAAACCAAGTATGCTTATACAACAAAAACATATCATCCAATAAAGGTTTGCCCAAAGTCTTCTAGCTTTTCACTGCCTTAGCCCAATTTAAAAATTTTAGCAAGTGATAAGCTATCCTGAAAAAAATTATTAGTAATGGAATAAGCACATAGAGCTCAGTAAGCGACCAACAATCAATGGCAAATGAATTATTGTGGAGCATATCAATGACGGATGAAACATTTCGGAACATATCAATGGTAGATAAAATATTATAGAACATATAAATGACATATAAAATGTTTTAGAATATATCAATGGCATAAGAAATATTTCAGAACATATCAAAGGACAAATATGAAACAGAAGCTCCAACATCGCGTATGACGTTGCATACATTTCATTCTTATCCAAAGCATAGATAGAAGGATATAACTAAAGCTTTGGATATTATATTAAGCAAATAAAAGATGAAGTGGGATCCCAAACATAATATGGTCCATCCATTTCTGAATGATCACCAAACATAAATCTAGAGCATCGCGGACTCTAAGCACATATCCTTTACCATTTCTGGCAAAGGTACAGATAATCCCTTTTCCATTTCTGGCAAAGGTCCATATAATCCCTTTACTATTTCTAGTAAAGGTCCAAATAATCCCATAGACACTAGAGTATAAAATGGCATTGTGAACAATAAATTTGGGACATATTGGAAATACATGCGGAACAACAGAATGCATGTGCCTATATGAAACATTACGATACAAATATGAAGTTTCCATAATAGATTCAGGTATGCAAATACTTGTGGGACAAGAGTATAGAGGAATTTGAAGTAATAATATAAAGATCAACTACAGAAAGGATTTTAGCTGAAATCAATTTCTAAAGAGACGAAACAAGAATAGGCAAAAACGATCAAAGCTCGATTCTGACAAAATTTGAGAGGCACATTGCATGAATTGCTTGGTTAATCAATAAAGCTCAAATTTGCACAAAATAGTAATTCAAAAGATCTATTAATCTAGTTTTTGATAACTCAAGTTTTGTCTAAATCAGAGTTTCCATCAAGGAGTTATAAATTATTTAGTAACTAAAGGTCAGAGAACATTATCTCTATTTTGTAGAATTCATAGAGTTGATTTGAATAGATGATCCAATAGGTATTTATTCATCAAATCGTTCAAACTAAATTTTCACAGAATGATTTATGAGTCTAGTTTTCAATAAATTGTGTTTCACATAAATTAGAGTTTTTAACAGAGAGTTATAAGTAAGACAGTACTGAAAGGTCAAAACCGATAGTCTCTATTTTACAAATTTCATAGGGTCAATTAAAATAACAGTTTAGATAGGTAAATGGACTCTAAATTTTTCAATATTGTACAAAATAAAAGTTATGTGAGTCTATTTTCGGAAGAATCTGGATTCTCCTAAATCGAAGATCAATGGAGAAAGTTGTACTGAAAGGTCAAAACCGATAGTCTCTATTTTACAAATTTCATAGGGTCAATTAAAATAACAGTTTAGATAGGTAAATGGACTCTAAATTTTTCAATATTGTACAAAATAAAAGTTATGTGAGTCTATTTTCGGAAGAATCTGGATTCTCCTAAATCGAAGATCAATGGAGAAAGTTATGGCCAGAATAATATAGAAAGGTCAAATCTTAAAAAATTCCAAATTCACAGTTTTAATCCCAAACGACAAAAATATCAATAATGAAGCCAAAATCATCCAAAGTTTTTAAAATTAGGATGAAATCAGAGATCAATATTTTTGTAGGAAAGGGTTAGAACACTTGCCTTAGAAAAGTTTGATTCCCAAATGTGGGGAAATTGATGTAAAACCTAAAGCAAAGCTTCATCTTCTTCTTCTTCTTCCCCATGTTAGCTGCAGCAAGTATCCCTCATTTGTTAAGTTTTCGTTTAATCACTCATCTAACTACTTAGGTTTGGCTAACACAAGGGTTGCAAGGTGGCAAGCATACATGAAAGGAGATCATGTGTCATCCATAGAACCAACGTGGGTGGCACCATACTTAGGTTAGCTAGTGACACATGTCCTCTATTTTTTTTTTAACTTAATGTGAATCTTTAATAAATCATATAAATTTTTAATATTTACTTTTAGGTCCCTACCCATAAACTTTTAATATAATATCATTTAACATAAAAAATATTAAATAATCCTAATATTTAGAAACGAGCATTTACTAATTTTTTTAAAATGGGGGATGTTACACTCTCCCATCCTCAAAAGAAAATTTTAATCCTCTAAATTTATCATACCTCCTTTGATGGAAAGATAAGATCAAAATTTTGCACCTGGATTGAGGCCATCAACATCATTGAGTCTTTTGTGGTGACTTCACTTTTCAAATCCAGATGTCTTGACCCTCTTGTTATCACTTTCTGATTCATTTTCAATCGTATTTTTATTATTTTCCACCAGTGCTCAGCCTCTACTTTTAATAGCAAGGTGGCAAAAGAAATCTTTTGATCGTCAGAACAATTTTGTGCATCAAATATCTTCTTTATTAACATCGCCCATTATTCTACTACTATTCTGCCACCAATGAATTAGGTTCACCACGCTGCCGCTGCGCTACACTAATTCAATATTCCTGATCAACCCTTTCATCCCCCTTAATTAATCAAAAGCAGATGAAGTAGGAGGACCAAATGTCCTCGTCATCCAAGATTCCTAAAGGACATGAAAGAAAAATTTCACTGATCACTATATGTTACTAGACATTAATATAATTTACTAATCCTCAATGTATTTTGCATATCAAATAAATCAAATATCTCAGTGATCGTCAAACCATGCTCTGATACTATTTCTGTCATGCCCCCTGAATTTAATTCTCATTCAGGAGGTATGAACCTAACTCAAAATTGATAATATTAGGATTCAATAAACAATCAAGGATCCAAACACACATTTGAGGATACTAACAAAACATTCAAGTCAGAGTTCACCTCTATAATCCACAATTCACAAAACCTGTGCAGTTTGTAATCATGCATCATATCACTTAATGATTCATAAAATCCAAAGCTAACTTAACTAAACCGTAACTACATCACACATCCATAGTTGTGGGAATCTATACAATCACAAAACCAACATATACTACATGTTTATATCATTACACAATTTTAACTTCACATTCCCAAAATCCTAACATGAGAGATACTTTTTAAACATTTACAAAACTCATAAGTTTATATTTACCTTAAACATTGCATTAAATACCAAGTATACATATACAACAAAAACATATCGTCCAATAGAGGTTTGCCAAATGTCTTATAGCTTTCCACTACCTTAACCCAATTTAAACATTTTAGTAAGTGACAAGCTATCCAGAAAAAAATTATTAGGAACAAAATGAGCAAATAGAGCTTAGCAAGTGACTAACAATCAATGGCTGATGAATTATTTCGGAGTATATCAATAACGGATGAAATTTTTCGGAACATATCAATGATTGATAAAACATTACAAAATATATCAATGGCGTATGAAATATTTTGGAATATATCAATTGCATAAGAAATATTCAGAACATATCAAAGGACAAATATAAAACAGAAGCTCAAACGTCGCATATGAAGTTGCATACATTTCATTCTTATCCAAAGCACAGATAGAAGCATATAACCAAAGCTTTGGGTATCATATTAAGCAAATAGAAGGTGAAGTGGGATCCCAAATCTAATATGATCCATTAATTTCTGAATGACCACCAAACATAATCTAGAGCATTACGGGCTCTAAGCACATACCCTTTACCATTTCTAGCAAAGGTCTAGATAATCCCTTTACCATTTCTGGCAAAGGTCCATATAGTCCATTTACTATTTTTAGCAAAGGTCCAAATAATCCCGTAAACACCAGAGTATAAAAGGTCATTGTGAATAATAAATTTGGGACATATTGGAAACACATGCGGAATAACGGAATGCATGTGCCTATACGAAACATTACGATACATATATGATGTTTCCATAATAGATTCAGGTATGTAAATACTTATGGGATACTAGTATATAAGAATTTTAAGCAATAATATAAAGCTCAACTAAAGTAAGGATTTTAGCTTAAATCAATTTCCAATGAGTCGAAACAAGAATAGGCGAAATCAATCGAAGCTCGATTCTAATAGAATTTGAGAGGCACATTTCATGAATTGTTTGGTTAATCAATTAAGCTCAAATTTGTAAAAAAATTAGTTTATTTGAATGATGTATTAATCTAGTTTTTGATAACTCAAGTTTTGTATGAATCAGAGTTTCCATCAAGGAGTTATAAATAATTTAGTAACCAAAGGTCAGAGAACATTATCTCTATTTTGTAGAATTCATAGAGTTGATTTGAATAGATGATTCAATAGGTACTTATGCTCTAAATCATTCAAATTAGATTTACACAGAATGATTTATGAGTCTAGTTTCCAATAAATCATGTTGCATATAAATCAGAGTTTTCAACAGAGAGTTATAAGTAAGACAGTACTGAAAGGTCAAAACCGATAGTCTCTGTTTTACAAATTTCATAGGGTCAATTAAAATAACAGTTTAGATATGTAAATGGACTCTAAATTTATCAATCATGTTTAAAATAAAAGATCTATGAGTCTATTTTCGGAAGAATCTGGATTCTCCTAAATCCAAGATATGTAGAGAAAGTTATGGCCAGAATAATATAGAAAGGTCAAATCTTAAAAAATTTCAAATTCACAGTTTTAATCCCAAACGACAAAAATATCAAGAATGAAACCAAAATGTTCCAAAGTTTTTATAATTAGGATGAAATCAAAGATCAATATTTCTGTAGAAAGTGCTTAGAATAGTTGCCTTAGAAAAGTTTGATTGCCAAATGTGGGGAAATTGATATAAAACCTCGCTTCGTCTTCTTCTTCTTCTTCTTCAATTCTTCTTCCCCATGTTAGCTATAGCATGTATCCCATGTCTTGACCCTCTTGTTATCACTTTCTGATTCATTTCCAATCGTATTTTTATTGTTTTCCACCATTGCTCAGCCTCTACTTCTAATAGAAAGGTGGCAAAAGAAATCTTTTGATCGTCAGAACAATTTTGTGCATCAAATATCTTCTTCATTCACATCGCCCATTATTCTGCTACTATTCTGCCACCAAAGATTTAGGTTCATCTCCCTTAATTAATCAAAAGTAGATGAAGTACAGGACCAAATGTTCTCGTCATCCTAGATTCCTAAAGGACATGAAAGAAAATTTTCACTAATCACTATAGGTTACTAGACATTAATATAATTTCCTAATCCTTAATGTATTTTGCATATCAAACAAATCAAATATCTCAGTGATCCTCAAACCATGCTATGATACTATTTCTATCATACCTCCTAAATTTAATTCTCATTCAGGAGGTATGAACCTAACTCAAAATTGATAATATTAGGATTCAACAAACAATCAAGGATCCAAACACATATTTGAGGATACTAAGAAAACATTCAAGTCATAATTCACCTCTACAATCCATAATTCACAAAACCTGTGCAGTTTGTAATCATGTATCATATCACTTAATAATTCATAAAATCTAAAGCTAACTCAACTAAACCATAACAATATCACATATCCATAATTGTGGGAATCTATACAATCACAAAACCAATATATACCATATGTTTATATCATTACACAATTTTAACTTAACATTCTAAAAATCCTAACATGAGAGATACTTTTCAAACATTTACAAAACTCATAAGTTTATATTTACCAAAAACATTCTATTAGATACCAAGTATATTTATACATCAAAAACATATCGTCCAATAAAAGTTTGCCTAAAGTATTCTAGCTTTCTACTACCTTACCCAAATTTAAACATTTTAGTAAGTGACAAGCTATCTTGTAAAAAATTATTAGCAATGGAATGAGCAAATAGAGCTTAGTATGTGACTAATAATCAATGACAGATGAATCATTTTGAAGCATATCAATGACGGATGAAATATTTTGGAACATATCAATGATAGATAAAACATTACAAAATATATCAATAGCATATGAAACGTTTTGAAACATAACAATGACATAAGAAATATTTCAAAACATATCAAAAGACAAATATGAAACAGAAGCTCAAACGTCGCATATGAGGTTGTATATATTTCATTCTTATCCAAAGCACAGATAGAAGCATATAACCAAAGCTTTGGATATCATATCAAGTAAATAGAAGGTGAAGTGGGATCCTAAATATAATATGATCCATCCATTTCTGAATAACCACCAAACATAATTTAGAGCATTACGGCTCTAAGCACACACCCTTTACCATTTCTAGCAAAGGTCCAAATAATCCCTTTACCATTTTTGGCATTATGAACAATAAATAATCCCTCTACCATTTCTAGCACATACCCTTTAACATTTCTAGCAAAGGTCCAAATAATCCCTTTACTATATGTAGCAAAGGTCCAAATAATCCCACAGATACCAGAGTACAAAAGGGCATTGTAAACAATAAATTTGGAACATATTGGAAACACATGTGGAGCAACGGAATGCATGTGCCTATACAAAACATTACGATACAAATATGAAGTTTCCATAATAGATTCAGGTATGCAAATACTTGTGGGACAAGAGTATATAGGAATTTGAAGTAATAATATAAAGCTCAATCGAAGTAAGGATTTTAGCTGGAAACAATTTTGAAAGAGATGAAACAAGAATAGGCGAAATCGATCGAAGCTCGATTCTGACAGAGTTTGAGAGGCACTTTCATAAATTGTTTAGTTGATCAATTAAGCTCCAATTTGCACAAAATATGGGTAATTCGAATGATGTATTAATCTAGTTTTTGATAACTTATGTTTTGTATGAATCAGAGTTTCCATCAAAGAGTTATAAATTATTTAGTAACCAAAGGTCAGAGAATATTATCTCTGTTTTGTAGAATTCATAGAGTTGAATTGAATATATGATTCAATAGGTATTTATGCTCCAAATCATTCAAATTAGATTTGTACACAATAGTTTATGAGTCTAGTTTCCAATAAATTATGTTTTACATAAATTAGAGTTTTCAATAGAGAGTTATAAGTAAGACAGTACTGAAAGGTCAAAACTGATAGTCTCTGTTTCCAAATTTATAGGGTCAATTAAAATAATAGTTTAGATAGGTAAATAGACTCTAAATTTTTCAATCTTGTGTAAAATAAAAGATATGTGAGTCTATTTTCAAATAATCTGGATTCTTCTTAATCCAAGATTTGTGGAGAAAGTTATGGCTAGAATAATATAGAAATGTCAAATCTCAAAAAATTCTAAATTCACAGTTTTAATCCCAAACGACAAAAATATCAAGAATGAAGCCAAAATCTTCCAAAATTTTTTAGAATTAAGATGAAATCAGAGATCAATATTTTTCTAGGAAGGGATTAGAACACTTGCCTTAGAAAAGTTTGATTCCCAAATGTGGGGAAATTGATGTAAAACCTAAAGCAAAGCTTTGTCTTCTTCTTCTTCTTCCGCATGTTAGCTGCAACAAGTATCCCTCATTTGTTAAGTTTTTTTGTAATCTCTCATCTAACTACTTAGGTTAGGCTAATACAAGGGTTGTAAAGTGGCAAGCATGCATGAAAGGAGATTATGTGTCATCCATAGAACCAACATGGGTGGCACCATACATAGGCTAGCTAGTGACACATGTCCACTATTTTTTTTTTAACTTAATGTGAATCTTTCATAAATCATATCAAATTTTTAATATTTACTTTTAAATCCCTAGCCATAAACTTTTAATATAATATCATTTAATACAAAAAATTGTTAAATAATCCTCATATTTACAAACAAGCATTTACTAATTTTTTAAAAATAGGGGATGTTACACTCTCCCCTCCTCAAAAGAAAATGTTAGTCCTCTAAATTTATCATACCTCATTCGACGAAAAGATAAGATCAAAATTTTGTACTTGGATTGAGGCCATCAACATCATTGAGTCTTTTGTGGTGACTTCCCTTTTCAAATCCAAATGTCTTGACCCTATTGTTATCACTTTCTGATTCATTTCCAATCGTATTTTCATTGTTTTCCTCTAGTGCTCAGCCTCTACTTCTAATAGAAAGGTGGCAAAAGAAATCTTTTGATCGTCAGAACAATTTTGTGCATCAAATATCTTCTTTATTAACATCGCCCATTATTCTGCTACTATTCTGCCACCAATGAATTAGGTTCACCACTCTTCCGTTGTGCTACACTAATTTAATATTCCTGATCAACCCTTTCATCCCCCTTAATTAATCAAAAGTAGATGAAGTAGGAGGACCAAATGTCCTCGTCATCCTAGATTCCTAAAGGACATGAAAGAAAATTTTCACTGATCACTATAGGTTACTAGACATTAATATAATTTACTAATCCTCAATGTTTTATGCACATCAAACAAATCAAATATCTCAATGATCCTCAAACCATGCTCTGATACTATTTCTGTCATACCCCCTGAATTTAATTCTCATTCAAGAGGTATGAACCTAACTCAAAATTGATAATATTAGGATTCAACAATCAATCAAGGTTCCAAACACACATTTAAGGATACTAAGAAAACATTCAAGTTAGAATTCACCTCCACAATCCACAATTCACAAAACCTATGCAGTTTGTAATCATGCATCATATCACTTAATGATTCATAAAATCCAAAGCTAACTTAACTAAACCATAACAACATCACAAATCCATAGTTGTGGGAATCTATACAATCACATAACCAACATATTCTATATGTTTATATCATTACACAATTTTAACTTCACATTCCCTAAATCCTAACATGAGAGGTACTTTTCAAACATTTACAAAACTCATAAGTTTATATTTACCATAAACATTCCATTAGATACCAAGTATATTTATACATCAAAAACATATCGTCCAACAAAGGTTTGCCCAAAGTATTCTAGCTTTCCACTGCCTTAGCCCAATTTAAACATTTTAGTCAGCGACAAGCTAGCTTGAAAAAAATTATTAGCAACGAAATGAGCAAATAGAGCTCAGTAAGCGACTAACAATCAATGGCAGATGAATTATTTCGGAGTATATCAATGACGGATGAAATATTTCGGAACATATCAATGATTGATAAAACATTACAAAATATATCAATGGCGTATGAAATGGTTTGGAACATATCAATGGAATAAGAAATATTCAGAATATATCAAAGGACAAATACAAAATAGAAGCTCAAACGTCGCATATGAAGTTGCATATATTTCATTCTTATCCAAAGCACAGATAGAAGCATATAACTAAAGCTTTGGATATCATATGAAACAAATAGAAGGTGAAGTGGGATCCCAAATATAATACGATCCATCCATTTCTGAATGAACACCAAACATAATCTGGAGCATTACGGGCTCTAAGCACATACCCTTTACTATTTCTGGAAAAGGTCCAGATAATCCCTTTACCATTTCTAGCAAAGGTCCATATAATCCATTTACTATTTCTAGCAAAGGTCCAAATAATCTCACAGACACCAGGGTCTAAAAGGGCATTATGAACAATAAATTTGGGACATATTGGAAACACATGCGGAACAACGGAATGCATGTGCCTATATGAAACATTACGATACAAATATGAAGTTTCCATAATAGATTCAGGTATACAAGTACTTATGGGACAAGAGTATATAAGAATTTGAAGCAATAATATAAAGCTCAACTGAAGTAAGGATTTTAGCTCAAATCAATTTCCAATGAGTCGATACAAGAATAGGCGAAATCGATCGAAGCTCGATTCTGACAGAATTTGAGAGGCACAATGCACGAATTGTTTGGGTAATCAATTAAGCTCCAATTTGCAAAAAAATTAGGTAATTCAAATGATGTATTAATCTAGTTTTTGATACCTAAAGGTTTGTATGAATCAGAGTTTCCATCAAGGAGTTATAAATAATTTAGTAACCAAAGGTCAGAGAATATTATCTCTATTTTGTAGAATTCATAAAATTGATTTGAATAGATGATTCAATAGGTATTTATGCTCCAAATCATTCAAATTAGATCTGTACAGAATGGTTTATGAGTCTAGTTTCCAATAAATCATGTTTCACATAAATCAGAGTTTTCAACAGAGAGTTATAAGTAAGACAGTACTGAAAGGTCAAAACCGATAGTCTCTATTTTACAGATTTCATAGGGTCAATTAAAATACCAGTTTAGAGAGGTAAATGGAATCTAAATTTATCAATCATATATAAAATAAAAGATCTATGAGTCTATTTTCGGAAGAATCTGGATTCTCCTAAATCTAAGATCTATGGAGAAAGTTATGGCCAGAATAATATAGAAAGGTCAAATCTCAAAAAATTCCAAATTCACAGTTTTAATCCCAAACGACAAAAATATCAAGAATGAAACCAAAATCTTCCAAAGTTTTTAGAATTAGGATAAAATCAGTGGTCAAGATTTCAGGAGGAATGGGTTAGAATAGTTGCCTTAGAAAAGTTTGATTCCCAAATGTGGGGAAATTGATGTAAAACCTCAAGTAAAGCTTCGTCTTCTTCTTCTTCTTCTTCTTCAATTCTTCTTCCCCATGTCAGTTGCAGCATATGTCCCTCATTTGTTTTATTTTCCTTTAATCTCTCATCTAACTACTTAGGTTTGGCTAACATAAGGGTTACAAGATGGTAAGCATGCATGAAAGGGGCTTATATGTCATCCATAGAACCAGCATGGGTGGCACCATACTTAGGTTAGCTAGTGACACATGTCCTTTATTTTTTTTAACTTAATGTGAAACTTTCATAAATAATATCAAATTTCTAATATTTACTTTTAGGTCCCCAGCCATAAACTTTTAATATAATATCATTTAATATAAAAAATTACTAAATAATCCTTATATTTACAAACAAGCATTTACTAAATTTTTAAAAATGGGGGATGTTACACTCTCCCCTCAAAGGAAAATTTTAGTCCTCTAAATTTATCATTCCTCCTTCGATGAAAAGATAAGATCAAAATTTTACACCTGGATTGAGGCCATCAACATCATTGAGTCTTCTATGGTGACTTCTCTTTTCAAATCCAGATGTCTTGACCCTCTTGTTATCACTTTCTGATTCATTTTCAATCATACTTTTATTGTTTTCCACTAGTGCTCAGCCTCTACTTCTAATAGAAATGTGGCAAAAGAAATCTTTTGATCATCAGAACAATTTTGTGCATCAAATATCTTCTTCATTCACATCGCCCATTATTCTGCTACTATTCTGCCACCAAAGAATTAGGTTCACCATGCTTCCGCTGCGCTATACTAATTTAATATTCCTGATCAACCCTTTCATCCTCCTTAATTAATCAAAAGCAAACGAAGTAGGAGGACCAAATGTCCTCGTTATCCTAGATTTCTAAAGGACATGAAAGAAAATTTTCACTGATCACTATAGGTTATTAGACATTAATATAATTTACTAATCCTCAATGTATTTTGCACATCAAACAAATCAAATATCTCAGTGATCCTCAAACCATGCTCTGATACTATTTCTGTCATACCTCCTGAATTTAAGTCTTATTCAGGAGGTATGAACTTAACTCAAAATTGATAATATTAGGATTCAACAAACAATCAAGGATCCAAACACACATTTGAGGATACTAAGAAAACATTCAAGTCAGAATTCACCTTTACAATCTACAATTCATAAAACCTATGCAGTTTGTAATCATGCATCATATCACTTAATGATTCATAAAATC
>LVTN01000432.1:20469-46152 GCA_001649415.1 Musa itinerans | reverse complement strand
GGCATTGTGAACAATAAATTTGGGACATATTGGAAACACATGCGGAACAACGGAATGCATGTGCCTATACGAAACATTACGATACAAATATGATGTTTCCATAATAGATTCAGGTATGCAAATACTTGCGGGATAAGAGTAAATAGAAATTTGAAGCAATAATATAAAGCTCAACTGAAGTAAGAATTTTAGCTCAAGTCAATTTCCAAAGAGAGGAAACAAGAATAGGCGAAATCGATCGAAGCTCGATTCTGATAGAATTTGAGAGGCACATTGCAAGAATTGTTTGGTTAATCAGTTAAGCTCTAATTTGCATAAAATATGGGTAATTCGAAAGATGTATTAATCTAGCTTTTGATAACTCAAGTTTTGAATGAATTAGAGTTTTCGTCAAGGAGTTATAAATAATTTAGTAACCAAAGGTCAGAGAATATTATCTCTGTTTTGTAGAATTCATAGAGTTGATTTGAATAGATGCTTCAATTGGTACTTATGCTCCAAATCATTCAAATTAGATTTTTACAAAACTATATATGAGTCTAGTTTCCAATAAATCATGTTTCACATAAATCAGAATTTTCAACAGAGAGTTATAAGTAAGACAGTACTGAAAGGTCAAAATCGATAGTCTCTGTTTTACAGATTTCATAGGGTCAATTAAAATAATAGTTTAGATAGGTAAATAGACTCTAAATTTAACAATCTTGTGTAAAATAATAGACCATTGAGTCTATTTTTAGAAAAATCTAGATTCTCCTAAATCCAAGATCTGTGGAGAATGTTATGGTTAGAATAATATAGAAAGGTCAAATCTCAAAAAATTCCAAATTCACAATTTTAATCCCAAACGATAAAAATATCAAGAATGAAGCCAAAATCTTCCAAAGTTTTTAGAATTAGGATGAAATCAGAGATCATGATTTCGATAGGAAGGGGTTAGAACACTTGCCTTAGAAAAGTTTGATTCCCAAAAGTGGGGAAATTGATGCCTCATGCAAAGCTTCGTCTTCTTCTTCTTCTTCAATTCTTCTTCCCCATGTTAGCTGCAGCAAGTATCCCTCATTTGTTAAATTTTCCTTTAAATCTTATCTAACAACTTAGGTTTGGCTAACACAAGGTTTGCATGGTGGCAAGCATGCATGAAAGGGGCTTATGTGTCATCCATAGAACCAACATGGGTAGCACCATAAGTAGGTTAGCTAGTGACATATGTACTCTATTTTTTTTTTAACTTAGTGTGAATCTTTCATAAATCATATCAAATTTCTAATATTTACTTTTAGGTCCCCAGCCATAAACTTTTAATATAATATTATTTAATATAAAAAATTATTAAATAATCGACGAAAAGATAAGATCAAAATTTTGCACCTAGATTGAGGCCATCAACAACATTGAGACTTTTGTAGTGACTTCCCTTTTCAAATCCAGATGTCTTGACCCTCTTGTTATCACTTTCTGATTCATTTCCAATTGTATTTTTATTGTTTTCCACCAGTGCTCAGCATCTACTTCTAATAGAAAGGTGGCAAAAGAAATCTTTTGATCGTCAGAACAATTTTGTGTATAAAATATCTTTTTCATTCACATCGACTATTATTCTGCTACTATTCTACTACCAATGAATTAGGTTAACCTCACTTCCGCTGCGCTACAAAAATTTAATATTCCTGATCAACCCTTTCACTCCCCTTAATTAATCAAAAGCAGATGAAGTAAGAGGACCAAATGTCCTCGTCATCCTAGATTCCTAAAGGACATGAAAGAAAAATTTCACTGATCACTATAGGTTACTAGACCTTAATATAATTTACTAATCCTCGTTGTATTTTGCACATCAAACAAATCAAATGTCTCAGTGATCCTCAAACCATGCTATGATACAATTTCTGTCATGCCCCCTGAATTTAATTCTCAATCAGGAGGTATGAACCTAACTCAAAATTGATAATATTAGGATTCAACAAATAATCCAGGATCCAAACATATATTTGAGGATACTAAGAAATCATTCAAGTCAAAATTTACCTCTACAATCCACAATTCACAAAACCTGTGCAGTTTGTAATCATGCATCATATCACTTAATGATTCATAAAATCCAAAGCCAACTCAACTAAACCATAACAAGATCACAAATCCATAATTGTGGGAATCTATACAATAACAAAACCAACATATACCACATGTTTATATCATTACAAAATGTTAACTTAACATTCCAAAAATACTAACATGAGAGGTACTTTTCTAACATTTATAAAACTCATAAGTTTATATTTACCATAAATATTCTATTAGATACTAAGTATACTTATACAACAAAAATATATCGTCCAATAAAGGTTTGCCCAAAGTCTTCTAGCTTTCCACTGCCTTAGCCTAACTTAAACATTTTAGTAAGTGACAAGCTATCCTGAAAAAAATTATTAGCAATGGAATGAGCAAATAGAGCTCAACAAGCGACTAATAATCAATGGCAGATGAATCATTTCGGAGCATATCAGTGAAGAATGAAATATTTCAAAACATATCAATGATAGATAAAACATTACAAAATATATCAATGGCGTATGAAATGTTTTGGAACATATCAATGGCATAAGAAATATTTCAGAACATATCAAAGGACAAATATGAAATAGAAGCTTAAACGTCGCATATGAAGTTGCATACATTTCATTCTTATCTAAAGCATAGATAGAAGCATATAACCAAAGCTTTGGATCTCATATCAAGAAAATAGAATGTGAAGTGGGATCCCAAATGTAATATGATCCATCCATTTTTGAATGACCACAAAACATAATCTAGAGCATTACGGGCTCTAAGCACATACCCTTTACCATTTCTAGCAAAGGTCCAGATAATCCCTTTACCATTTCTAGCAAAGGTCCATATAATCCCTTTACTATTTCTAGCAAAGGTCCAAATAATCGCATAGACACTAGAGTACAAAAGGGCATTGTGAACAATAAATTTGGGATATATTGGAAACACATGCGGAACAACGGAATGCATGTGCCTATATGAAACATTACGATACAAATATGAAGTTTCCATAATAGATTCAGGTATGCAAATACTTGTGGGACAAGAGTATATAGGAATTTGAAGCAATAATATAAAACTCAACTGAAGTAAGAATTTTAGCTAAAATCAATTTCCAAAGAGACGAAACAGGAATAGGCGAAATCGATCGAAGCTCGATTCTGATAGAATTTGAGAGGCACATTGCAAGAATTGTTTGGTTAATCAATTAATCTCCAATTTACACAAAATATGGGTACTTCGAAAGATGTATTAATCTAGTTTTTGATAACTCAAGTTTGTTATGAATTAGAGTTTCCATTAAGGAGTTATAAATAATTTAGTAACCAAAGGTCAGAAAACATTATCTCTGTTTTGTCGAATTCATAGAGTTGATTTGAATAGTTGATTCAATAGGTATTTATGCTCCAAATCATTCAAATTAGATTTGCACAGAACGATTTATGAGTCTAGTTTCCAATAAATCATGTTTCACATAAATCATAGTTTTTAACAGAGTTATAAGAAAGATAGTACTGAAAGGTCAAAATCAATAGTCTCTGTTTTACATATTTAATAGGGTCAATTAAAATAATAGTTTAGATAGGTAAATAGACTCTAAATTTATCAATCTCGTATAAAATAAAATATATATGAGTCTATTTTTGGAAGAATCTGGATTCTCCTAAATCCAAGATCTGTGGAGAAAGTTATGGCCAGAATAATATAGAAAGGTCAAATCTTAAAAAATTCTAAAATCACAGTTTTAATCCCAAATGACAGAAATATCAAGAATGAAGCCAAAATCTTCCAAAGTTTTTAGAATTAGGATGAAATCAAAGATCAAGATTTCTGTAGGAAGGCGTTAGAACACTTGCATTAGAAACGATTAATTCCCAAATGTGGGGAAATTGATGTAAAACCTCAAGCAAAGCTTCATCTTCTTCTTCTTCTTCAATTCTTCTTCCCCATCTTAGCTATAGCAAGTATCCCTCATTTGTCAAGTTTTCCTTTAATCTCTCATCTAACTACTTAGGTTTGGCTAACACAAGGGTTACAAGGTGGCAAGCATGCATGAATGAGCTTATGTGTCGTCCATAGAACCAACATGGGTGGCACCATATTTAGGTTAGCTAGTAACACATGTCCTCTATTTTTTTTTTTAACTTAATGTGAATTTTTCATAAATCATATCAAATTTCTAATATTTACTTTTAGGTCCTCAACCATAAACTTTTAATATAATATCATTTAATATAAAAAAATTATTAAATAATCCTCCTATTTATAAACAAGCATTTACTAATTTTTTAAAAATGGGGGATGTTACACTCTCCCCTTCTCAAAAGAAAATTTTAGTCCTCTAAATTTATTATACCTCCTTCGACGAAAAGATAAGATTAAAATTTTGCACCTGGATGGAGGCCATCAACATCATTGAGTCTTCTGTGGTGACTTCCCTTTTCAAATCCAGATGTCTTGACCCTCTTGTTATCACTTTATGATTCATTTCCAATCATATTTTTATTATTTTCCACTAGTGCTCAGCCTCTACTTCTAATAGAAAGGTGGCAAAAGAAATCTTTTCATCGTCAGAACAATTTTGTGCATCAAATATCTTCTTCATTCATATAGCCCATTATTGTGCTACTATTCTGCCACCAATGAACTAGGTTCACCACGCTCCCATTGCGCTACACTAATTTAATATTCCTAATCAACCCGTTTATCCCCCTTAATTAATCAAAAGCAGATGAAGTAGGAGGACCAAATGTCCTCGTCATCCTAGATTCCTAAAGGACATGAAAGAAAATTTTCACTTAATATAATTTACTAATCCTCAATGTATTTTGCACATCAAATAAATCAAATATCTCAGTGATCCTCAAACCATGCTCTGATACAATTTCTATCATGCCTCCTGAATTTAATTCTCTTTCAGGAGGTACGAACCTATCTCAAAATTGATAATATTAGGATTCAACAAACAATCTAGGATCCAAACACACATTTTAGGATACTAAGAGAACATTCAAGTCAAAATTCACCTCTACAATTCATAATTCACAAATCCTATGCAGTTTATAATCATGCATCATATCACTTAATGATTCATAAAATCCAAAGCCAACTCAACTAAACCATAACAACATCACAAATCCATAGTTGTGGGAATTTATACAATCATAAAACCAACATATACCACATGTTTATATCATTATATAATTTTAACTTAACATTCCCAAAATCCTAACATGAGAGGTACTTTTCAAACATTTACAAAACTCATAAGTTTATATTTACCACAGACATTCCATTAGATACCAAGTATACTTATACAACAAAAACAAATCGTCCAATAAAGGTTTGCCCGAAGTCTTCTAGCTTTCCACTACTTTAGCCCAATTTAAACATTTTAGTAAGTGACAAGCTATCCTGAAAAAAATTATTAGCAATGGAATAAGCAAATAGAGCTCAGCAAGCGACTAACAATCAATGGCAGATGAATCATTTTGGAGCATATCAATGACGGATGAAATATTTTGGAACATATCAATGATAGATAAAACATCACAAAATATATCATTGGCGTATGAAATGTTTTGGAACATATCAATGGCATAAGAAATATTTCAGAACATATCAAAGGACAAATACGAAACAGAAGCTCAAACGTCGCATATGAAGTTGCATACATTTCATTTTTATCCAAAGCACAGATAGGAGCATATAACCAAAGCTTTGGATATCATATCAAGTAAATAGAAGGTGAAGTGGGATCCCAAATATAACATGATTCATCCATTTCTGAATGACCACCAATCATAATCTAGGGCATTACGGGCTCTAAGCACATACCCTTTACCATTTCTGGCAAAGGTCTAGATAATCCATTTACCATTTCTGGCAAAGGTTCATATAATCCCTTTACTATTTCTAGCAAAGGTCCAAATAATCCCACAGACACCAGAGTATAAAAGGGCATTGTGAACAATAAATTTGGGACATATTGGAAACACATGCGGAACAACGGAATGCATATGCCTATACGAAAATTACGATATAAATATGAAGTTTCCATAATAGATTTAGGTATACGAATACTTGTGGGACAAGAGTATATATTAATTTTAAGCAATAATAGAAAGCTCAACTGAAGTAAGGATTTTAGCTTAAATCAATTTCCAATGAGATGAAACAAAAATAGGCGAAATCGATAAAAGCTCGATTATGACAGAATTTGAGAGGCACATTTCATGAATTGTTTGTCCAATCCATTATGCTCCAATTTGCAGAAAATAGGGTTCACTCAAAAGATGTATCAATCTAGTTTTTGATAACTCAAGTTCTATATGAATCAGAGTTTCCAGCAAGGATTTATAAATAATTTAGTAACTAAAGGTCAGAGAACATTATCTCTGTTTTGCAGAATTCATAGAGTTGATTTGAATGGATGATTCAATAGGTATTTATGCTCCAAACCATTCAAATTCAATTTACAAAGAACATTTTGAGTCTAGTTTCTAATAAATCATGTTTTATATAAATCAGAGTATTTAACAGAGTGTTATAAGCATGATAGTACTGAAAGGTCAAAACCAACAGTCTCTATTTTACAGATTTCATAGGGTAAATTAAAATAACAGTTTAGATAGGTAAATAGTCTCAATATTTATCAATCATAGTATCTAAGAAAGATCTATGAGTCTATTTTCAGAAGAATCTAGTTTCTCATAAATCCATGATCCATGGAGAAAGTTATGGCCAGAACAATATAGAAAGGTCAAATCTCAAAAAATTTCAGATTTACAGTTTTAATCCCAAACGACAGAAATATCAAAAATGAAGCCAAAATCTTCCAAAGTTTTCAGAATTATGATGAAATTAGAGATCATGATTTCTGTAGGAAGGGGTTAGAACACTTGCTATATAAAAGTTTGATTCCCAAATATGAAAAAATTAATGCAAAACCTCAAGCAAAGCTTCTTCTTCTTTTTCTTCTTCAATTCCTCTTCCCCATGTTGGCTGCAGCAATATCCCTCCTTTATTATGTTTTTCTTTAATCTCTCATCTAACTACTTAGGTTTGGCTAACACAAGGGTTGCAAGGTGGCAAGCATGCATGTAAGGGACTTATGTGTCATTCATAGAACTAATATCTCTCCTTTGTTATGTTTTCCTTTAATCTCTCATCTAACTACTTAGGTTTGGCTAACACAAGGGTTGCAAGGTGGCAAGCATGCATGTAAGGGGCTTATTGTCATCCATAGAACCAACATGGGTGGCACCATACTTAGGTTAGCCAGTGACACCTATCCTATATATATATATTTTTAACTTAATGTGAATCTTTCATAAATTATATCAAAATTTTAATATTTACTCTTAAGTCTCTAGCTATAAACTTTTAATATAATACTATTTAATATAAAAAATATTAAATAATCCTCATATTTACAAATAAGCATTTCCAAAATTTTTAAAAATGGGGGCTATTACATCGATATCCTCATATCCAGAAGGATGAAATTGAAAAGATCGTAAAGGAGATGCTTGAAATAGGGGTGGTTCGGCCAAGTTGCAACCCCTATTCCTCACCGATACTACTTGTACATAAGAAGGACGGAACTTGGCGGATGTGCATCGACTACCGAGCTTTAAATGACATCACTGTAAAGGACAAATACCCAATACCAATAGTGGATGAACTTCTTGATGAGTTAAAAGGAGCTCGAGTCTTCACGAAGTTGGACCTCCAATCTGGTTACCACCAAATTCGGGTATGTGAAGATGACATTCCAAAAATTACATTCCGCACACATAACGACCATTATGAATTCTTGGTAATGCCTTTTGGACTCACTAATGCTCCTTTAACCTTCTAAAGTCTCATGATCAATATTTTTCAGAATTATCTTCGTATATTTGTGCTAGTTTTCTTCGATGATATCCTTATTTATAGCCCTTCTCTTGAAAGTCATTTTCAGCACTTACGATTTGTTTTGACGATTTTGCGAGAACATGTTCTTTTGGTCAAAAAATTGAAGTGTAGCTTTCTTCAATAAAATGGTGAAATATCTAAGGCATATCATATCTAAGGAAGGTGTAGGGTAGACCCTTCCAAAATTGAAGCAATGTAGAACTGGCCGACCCCGAGGAACATAAAATCGCTACGCGGCTTTCTCGGTTTAACAGGCTACTACCACAAGTTCGTGAAAAACTATGGAAAGATTAGTGCACCCCTTACTTTCTTGCTAAAAAAAGATGCTTTCCAATTGTCGAACAAAGCCACCACCGCCTTCGACAAACTTAAAGCCGCAATGATGACAATGCCCATACTAGCGCTACCCGACTTCGGCAAGACTTTTGTTATTGAAGCCAATGCCTCTAGAGTCGGAATTGGTGCTGTAATAATGCAAGATGGCCACCCCCTCACTTATACCAGTAAGGCGTTATCTCATTCCCATCTCAAGATGACTATTTATGACAAGGAGATGCTCGTGATTGTGCATGCAATGGCCAAGTGGAGATCATACTTAATCGGGCGACGCTTTCAAATCAAGGCCAACCATAAAAGCCTAAAATATTTTTTGGAGCAAAAGATATCTTCCCCTGTGCAGAAAAAATGGGTAACAAAGCTTTTTAGATATAATTATGAAATAACTTACAAAAAGGGGAAAGAGAATATTATTGCAAATGCACTTTCGCGGCTACCCGAGCAAGGTGAATTTTCGGCCATTTCACTTCCGACTGGTGACTTCCTTGAGAATATAATGGTTGGAAGATCTAGAGACTAGTAAGATCATAAAATAATTGGAGGAAGCACCAAGCTCCATGGCTCATTACAGTTGGGACTCAAAAGAATTGCACTATATGGGACACATTGTGCTTGTGTCAAATTCTACTTACATCTTCACGAGCAAATTTTGGACAGAGTTATTCCAGATGCAAGGCACTAAATTGAAAATGAGTATCATGTATCACCCACAAACCAATGGACAGACTGAAGTTGTGAACAAGTGCTTGGAGACATACCTCAGATGCTTCACTAGTGACCGGCCAAAAGAGTGGACAAAGTGTCTTCCTTGGGCCGAATGGTGGTATAATACAACTTATCATTCATCCATAAAATGTACTCCTTATGAGGCTTTATATAACCGGCCTTCCCTTGTGACCCCAAAATATATGTTGGGCACCTCTAAAGTGGAACAAGTAGACAGGGAGCTATAAGACAAAGATAAAATGCTGAAGTTGCTAAAAGATAATCTCACTACAGCTCGAGCAAGGATGAAATAATAATATGATCAATATAAAGGTGAAAGAAAATTTTCAGTAGGAGATTGGGTCTTCCTATGGCTCTAGCCATACAAGGAAACATCAATCTAGACCCAACCTAGTGCCATTATTGATCAACGAATCGTGACTCGACGATGACAACCCACTACTGAAGTGCTAATACAATAGGCGAACTTACCAGTAGAAGGTGCCACTTGGGAGAACTAAGATGATTTGAAGATCAAATTCCCAGAATTCATGGATCGCTAGCCTCAAGGACAAGGCTGATTTGAAGAGGGCGGGTCTATTAGGACTCTAGCTAGGAGAATCCTAATTGAGAGGGGCATTCATGTAAAACCTACCTAGCTGACCCCTATCAAAGAGGTGAAGAGGCCGGCTAGGGTTAGGAGGTTGTTTCTTAGAGAAGCATTAGGAGTTGTAAAGGAATAGGAGTCTTGAGTAGGAGTCATATTAGGAGTTGGTTAGAAGTAGGAGTCTTGAGTAAAAGTCCTATTAGGAGTTGGGGTTTAGAAGTCCTATAAATAGCCATGTATTCATCTTCTTTTCTCAAGCAATAGATAAATCTTTTTTGCAGCCTTTGAGCAGCAACTTAGAGGAAGGAACCCCTATAGAGTTCAAAGGAGGCTGATCCCCCTAAAGAGATCAACCCCAAGCTTAGAATCTGCAAGGGTTCTAACATAGTACTATTGCCTGACACTCTGACATTAGGCGGTACCACTACCCAGTCTGACGGTACCACTGCCCAATCTGACGGTACTATTGAATCTCGGATTTTGATGATGAAATCAATTGGTAAATTATTTGATCTAATCTATATATTGAGATAAGTGTGCAGGATTAACTACTATAGTAGTAAGGTATAAAGCAGATGTTGGGCTAGAGTCAAAGATCGGACGATACATCAAAAATTCGGACGATACATCAAAAATTCAGACGATGTGCTAGAAGTTTGCCAAAAGCTCACCGAGAGTTCATCGGGAGCTTGCTGAGAGTTCGTCAGGAGTTCGCTGAGAATTCATCCGGAGTTCACCGGAAGTCCGCCGGAAGTTCATTGAGAAGTTCACCAGAAGATCGCTGAGAGAACAATTGACATATCAGATAGAGTTTGCTTGTTTAAATGTCTTAATTATCGTAGTTAGATTATAAGTTGAGTTAGGATTGGGAGGTAATCCCACTAACTCAATTAGTAGCCAACCGGGCCCTTAACAAGGTTGAATTGAGCCAGTTGAATTGCCATTCAGCACTTGAAGTCACGGCTAGCGGTGGCACCGGGCCGGATTAGACGTCGAGCCGGAGGATCGGTCAACGTATCGATAGAAGGCTTTGGGCTATGGTTTCAAGCATCGGGCCAAGAAAAGCGGATATTGCGCCAAGGATATCGGAGTTGTTGAGGTCAACTGGCCGATTGAGTAATAGGCCATAAGAGAGGATGATGCGTCGAAGAATCGGATGAAGCATCGATCGACCAATGATATGCCGGACGATATGATTCATGCTTAGTAATAATTGTCTAGATCGAAGTGTGTTTTTATATATGCAAGATTAACTACGATAGCAAGGCATGAAGCAAAATGAAGTCTTAGAGACAATGTCAATTCCTCCTGCGTCAACTATCTAATCCTGATCGAGTAGACCTGCATCACTCAAAATGTAGTTAAACATCTAAACACAATCAATTAGTTTCATCATCAAAATCCGAGATTCAACAAGATCATCGTGAAGTCCAGGAGTTTACCGGGAGTCCGCCGGAACATTGCTAAGAGATTGTCAGAAGTTCGGGGGAAGATCGTTGAAAGCTCGCCGGAAGTAACCGGACTTATTTTGCTTAGAATATGTCTTAGGAATCATAGTTAGCACATAATTGGAGTTGGGATTGGGAGGTAAGCCCATCAACTCTGTTAGGGGCCAACTAGGCATGAAGTTGGGTTGGTTTGGGCCAGATTCAAGGCCCAACCAGGATGCTGAAAGCTTGGCCGGCGATGGCACTGCTAGGGCTGGCAGTGGCACCGCCTGGGGAACAGAAGCCCATGAATTCTAGGCGGTGGTACTGCCTAGTGGCAGGGTGCCAAGCAGTGGTACCTCTAGTCTGGGCAGTGGTATTGCCTAGTGTAGTGTCAGTGTTAGACTAACACTGTCGGGGGTACCGCCCAGCATAGGCGGTGGTACCAACCGTACACAAGAAACCCGGGATGAGATGTTTTTAGGCTCTAAGTTTGAATCAACTTGAGGCCTATAAATGTCCCTCTCATCCTTCGTTAACTTACACAAGCATAAAGAATTTAAAAAGGGAAAAATGCTGTAGAAATCTCTTATGAGAATCCTCCTCTTCTAGTCTAAGTGTTAGAATAGTTTGAGAGAGGAGTGAGTGCTTGTAAAGGTTGACTCATAAACTTGTGAAAAGGAGAAGAGGGATGTAAGAAGTAGGTTGATCTTCACCTATTAAAGGTGTTGAATCTCAAATTTTGATAATGAAACCAATTGATAAGTGTTTATGATTTAATCTACGTTTTGAGTGACGCAGGATGCTTCGATCAGGATGAGATAATTAAAGCAGGAAGAATCATGTTGGGCCGGGGGAAAACATGTCAGAAGATTGCACGTCGAGCCGGTGGATCGGTCGACATATCGACAGAAGGCTTCGGGCTATAGATTCGGGCATCGGTCCAAGAAGAGCGGATATTGCCCCAAGGATATCAGAGTTGCGGAGTCAACTAGCCGATTGGGCAATAGGCCGTAAGAGAGGACGATGCGCCGAAGAATCAAATGAAGCATCGAGGGACCAATGACATGCCGGACAACATGATTAATGCTTAGTATTAATTGTCTAGATAGAAGTGTGTGTTGACATGTACAGGATTAACTACGATAGCAAAGCATAAAGCAAAATGAAGTCCCGGAGTCAAGGACGTGATTTCGTTGGGAGTTCGAGAGTTCGTCAGAAGTTCTATCGAGAAGTCTAGGAGCTTGCCAAAGAAGCTTGTTGGAACTCGCTAAGAAGATCATCGTGAAGTCTAGGAGCTTGCCGAGAGTCCATCGGAGAGATCGTCGGAAGTTTGCCGGAAGTTCGTTGAAAGCTCACTGGAAGAAACCAAGACATAGGGACTTGTTTAGCTTAGCAAATGTCCTAGATTTCATAGTTAGCATGTAATTGGGTTTGGATTTGGGCCAACCCAATTAGGGGCCAGCTGGGCCCATGTAAGGACTATGTTGGGCCCATTGAGAGGCCCAAATAGTGTTCGAAGAAGTGGCACCGTCATGACACAGTCTCCAAGACTATGTCAGGCGGTGGTACCGCTAGTCTGGGCGGTTGTACCACCCCTAGCAGGGTGTCAGGAGGTTGTACCACCAATCTGGGCGATGGTACCACCCCTAGCAAGGTGTCAGGCATTGGTACCGCCTAACGCAGTGTCATTGTTAGATTGACACTAGCGGTAGTATCGCCCAGCACATGTGGTGGTACCGCCCGTACCTAGGAAACCCAGGATGAGATGTTTTTAGGCTCCAAGTTTGAATCAACTTGAAGCCTATAAATTCTCCTCTCATCCCTGGTTAACTCACAAAAGCACAGAGAGTTTTAAAGTGAGAAAATGCTGGAGAAACCACTTGAGAAATCCCTCCTCTAGATTAAACTTAGAATTCTGTTTAGAGAGTAGTGTGTGTGCTTGTAAAGGTTGATTCTTAAACCTGTGAAAAGGAGAAGAGGGGTGTAAGAAGGAGGTTGATCTTCGCCTATTAAAGGAAGATCGATAGTGGATGCCGGTGGCCTCGACGGAAGAGGAATCAGCGAAGTGGATGTAGGTCACGATGATCGAACCACTCTAAAATATGGTTTGCATTTCTTTAAGCAATTTACTTTAACTGCAAGCCACTTTACTTGCTTTACATCCACTATGCTCTTTCGTACGCTTTCAAGTTAAGTTTCCGAAATCGGGTTTCAACATAAACGGATTTAATCGAAACAAAAAGTTTTGAAGACATAATTTTTACCGCTGCACTAATTCACCTCCCCTCTTAGTGCCGACCCCGTTCTTGATTCTAACAAAAGGAAGATTGATATTGGATGCCGGTGGCCTGGAGGAAGAGGAATCAATGGAGTGGATGTAGGTCATGATGACCGAACCACTATAAAATTCTGGTCTATGTTTTGTCTTTTGTGCAATTTACCTTTACTATAAACCTTTATACTTGCTATACTCTTCCGTATGCTTTCAATCCAAGCTATCTTTCTAAGATTAGTTTTATCGTATGAAGGATTTTGCGAAACCGACATGATTTTACCGGTGCACTAATCCACCCCCCTCTTAGTGCCGATTCATTCCTAACAATATACATTAGATTTGCTCAAGCAATTCAAGATAGGTTGTGCTAAAGTTATTAATACACCAATGAGCACCTCCACAAAATTAGATATGGACACTAATAGAGAATATTTTGATTAGAAAACCTATAGGGCTATGATAGGTAGTTTACTATACCTTATAGAAATAAGATCGGATATCATGTTTAGTGTTGGACTATATGCTAGGTTTCAATCTAACCCCAAGCAATCTCACTTAAAAGCTATTAAAAGGATTTTTAGATACCTAAAAGGAACTCCTAAACTAGGATTATGGTATCCAAAATCTAAAAACTTTGAATTGCTTAGTTATGCTAATGCCGATTTGGTAGCTATCAAATAAATAGAAAAAGCACATCTGGAACATGCCAACTTTTAGGACACGCACTTGTCTCTTGGTCCTCTAAGAAATAAAACTCGTTTAGGACACGCACTTTTCTCTTGGTCCTCTAAGAAGCAAAACTTGGTTGCATTATCTACAACCGAAGCTGAGTATATTAGCAGCAAGTACATGCTATGCTCAAGTTATATGAATGAAAAACACTTTAGAAGATTATGGAATTCACCTGAAAAAATGTCATAAAGGATATAATATCAAAGATCATGAAGGATAATTCATGAATACTAAAAGACATAATTTATTTTCATAAATCTCTCTTTTAGTAAATAACAACAAGAAACCTTAAGAGATCAAAGTATTGAATATCGAGAATTCAAGATCATGATATAGATCAAGACATTCCTATAGCAAAAGGAATCATGAGAGAACACATAAAGGATATCGATTCATGTATAATATATCTCAATTCATTATGAATCATAAAAAAAATTATAATGCAAGTTGCAATTGCAGAATTCTTGTCGAAAAATTTTAACGGTTTGCAACGAAAATTTACAGCAATACAAAAATATTTTTAGAGATGAATTCCTTAATAGATCAATCTTAGATGGAAGCCAAGATGATCTATGAAGCATATAAGAAATTTTATTCAAAAAGGATAGCAAATAGATCGGTTAAAGGCGACAATATGTGACTGAAATTTTCTACAGTAATCCTTTATTTGCAAAGATTATAACTTTTACAATAAAAGGAATTCACAACATGCGATAGATATTTCTACAAAAAAGGGTGATTTTTAGGTAACCATTTGACCTTGAGTATCTTAAAAATCGGTCTACTTAACTTACCATTTTGCATGAAGTTTTTTATGGTTCCTTTAGGAACCCAAATTAATTTGTGTGGATTATATCTCTTAAATGGACATTTATAAGAAACATATCTGAGTTTGCAACAAAAGTTGCATTTGGTGGGGGGTGATACATGCAAGGTAGGCCCTTTAACAAAGGTGGTTGGATTTTGGTGAGAGTTACTCACAAATCCGATTCCACCTTTTCTATGAACATGATCCTTGTTGGCAAGGATTATGTTCAAGGACTTGCTACCAACCTTGAACTTTTCTAGATATTCTTTGAGTAGCAAGTTTTCCTTCTTAAGTGCCTCTAAGTGTTCACACTTAGTGCATGGAGGCAATGAAGGACTATCATGCTTAAGTTTTTCAAATTTCATTATTTAAAAGGGCATGCTCCTCTTTCCAAGAATTATACTTTTTGCTCATTATTCTATATTCATCAAAAAATCATGAAAAGCACTTAAAAGCTCATTGAAAGATAAATTTACATTTAATGAACTACTTACCTCATCTTCAATAGTCATTAGTATGTAATTAGCAATTTCCTTGTTGCTTTGTTCTTTGTCTTCGGAATTATCCCACGTTGCTTTGTGTGTCTTCTTCTTCTTTGGTTGTTTCTTATTCACTTGGGGACATTGGCTTTTGAAATATCTCAACTTCTTGCATTCGTAGCATATAACTTATTTTTTCTTAGGTTTAAATTTTTTTTAGTGTTATTTTTAGATTTATTTCTTTTTATGAATTTTTTGAACTTTCTTGTCAAGAGTCCCAAGTCATCATCATAGTCCTCATCACTTAAACTTCCTTTCAAGTGGTCTTCATGAGTTCTTAGTGTCATATCCTTCCTGTTTTTTGGAAGGTTATTCTCAAGCTCTTCATGAGCATTGCAACTCATCTTACAGATCATTAATGACCCGATAAGTTCTTCAAGAGGGAAGTTATTCAAATCCTTGGCCTCTTGAATGGCCATTACTTAAGGGTCCCAACTCTTTGGAAGGGATCTCAATATTTTATTAATGAGTTCAAAGTTAGAAAAACTTTTATCAAGCGCTTTTTGACCGTTAATGACATCCGTAAATCGGTGTACATGTCTCCAATGGTCTCAATTGGTTTCATCCGAAACAATTCATAAGTATGGACTAAAAGATTTATTTTGGACTCCTTTACTCTACTGGTGCCTTCGTGAGTGATTTTGAGTGTGTGCCAAATATCGAAAGCCATTTCATAAATAGACACTCGATTGCACTCATTTTTATTTAAAGCGCAAAATAAGGCATTCATAGCCTTGGCATTTAAAGTGAAAGTCTTCTTCTCCAACTCATTCCAATCATTCATTAGAAGAGAAGACTTTTGAAAACCATTTTCCATAATGTTCCATAACTCAAAATCCATAGAAATTAGAAAAATCTTCATTCTAGTTTTCTAATAAGTGAAATATGTCCCATTGAACATGGGTGGATGTGTGATTGAGTGACCATCTTGGTTGCCAACAAATGCCATCTCTCTTGGGATTCAAACCAAAATGAGAGTGACCTCACTTTGAAACCAATTGTTAGGATCAAGAATGATACTAAGAGGGGGGGGGGGGAATTACTGCAGTAGATAAAAATAATAAATTTAATCAATTTTTGAAAACTTCGTATGATGAAAAAATCTTAGTTCGACGAGAACCATTTTGAAAAGACGTTTGTCTCCAATAAGTTTGTAAGCGAGTAGAGAAGAGGGGATTGGACAATTTGTATTGAAGTAAAATAGTATGCAGCACAAGTAAAGAAAATAAGTATTAAGAAAAGAACACACTGGAATTTATAGTGGTTCGACCGTTGTGACCTACATCCACTTCTGATTCCTCCTCTGTTGAGGTCACCAGCGTCCACTAATGGTCTTCCTTCAATATGCGAAGACTAACCACCTCTTCATAGTGCTTTCTCCTTTTCACGAGTTTAGGAGATAACCCTTATAAGCCTCATACCTCTTCTTGGATTACTACAAAGCTAAAGAAAGGGAGGAGGAGGACTCTTTGCACATTTACAATACTTTTACACTCTAACACTTAAAGATATTTTCACACTTTGATTGCACTTTGTTACCCTTTCATACAGAAAAGGGTGGAGTACTTATAGGCTCCAATGGCTTCAAAATTGGAACAAAAAAATGTCTCATCCTGGGTTTCCAAGTTACTAGCGGTACCACCACTTGTGCTAGGTGGTACCACCGCTTGCAGCACTAACACTAGGCGACACCACCACCTAGTCTAGCAGTACTACCGATTGATAGAGCCTCGGAGACTGGGCTCTAGAGATACCACCTGTCACGCCCCTACAAATTTTAATTAACAATAATCCGATTCTAGGATCCAATCACACATTTGAGGACACCAAGAAAACATTCAAATCATTCACATTCATAATTCCAAAATTGTAGGAATCTATACAATCACAAAACCAACATGTACCACATGTTCATATCATTACATAATTTTAACTTAACATTCCCAAAATCCTAACATGAGAGGTACTTTTCAAACATTTACAAAACTCATAAGTTTATATTTACCATAAACATTCCATTAGATACCAAGTATACTTATACAACAAAAACATATCATCCAATAAAGGTTTGTCCAAAGTCTTCTAGCTTTCCACTACCTTAGCCCAATTTAAACATTTTAGCAAGAGACAAGCTATCATAAAAAAAATTATTAGCAACGGAATGAGCACATAGAGCTCAACAAGCGATTAACAAATCAATGGCAGATGAATCATTCCAAAGTATATTAATGACGGATGAAAGATTTTGGAATATATCAATGGTAGATAAAACATTACAGAACATATCAATGACGAATGAAAAGCTTCAAAATATATTAATGGCATATGAAGCATTTCGGAGCATATTCAACCTATCAAGTACGAAATATTTGCCCCAAAATCTTCTAGCTTTCCATTGCCTCAACCCAATTTACACATTTTAGCGAGCGATAAGCTATCCTGAAAAATTTATATAGCAACGGGGTGAGCATATAAAGCTTAGTATATGACTAACATATCCATAGCAAAGAGAACAATTTTTAAACAAATAAGGTATCAAAAATACAAAGTAGAGATATAAGATGAAAAAGAAGCATGTGTTGTTTGAATGCAGAATTACGATGTCGTTTCGTTCGAAGCATGTTTTGTTCATAAAATCAATGAAAGGTAATTGGAGTATATCATTGGCATAAGGGGCATATCAATGGCATATGATATTTTTCAAGGCATAACAAAGACATATAAATATTTTAGAACATATTAAAGAACAAAACATGGACAGAAGCTCAAATGTCATATGACATTGCATTCATTTCATTCTTATCCAAAGCATGCATAGAAACACGGCCAAAGCTTTGGATATCATGTCAAACACATAGAAGGTGAAGTAGGATCATAACATAATATGGTCCATCCATTTCTAAATGACCACCAAACATAAGTCTCCCACATCTGGGAGCTACATCCACTCACGTCTGAGTGAATCATAGGGGGCCGGCAGAGCATCGCGGGCTCTAAGCATAACTCCCATTACCATTTCTGGCAAAAGTTCATATTTATCCCACAAACACCGAAGTACAAAAGGATAGTAAACAATAAAATTGGGATATATCAGAAACGCATGCGGAACAACGGAATGCATGTGCCTATACGAAACATTGTGATACAAACATGAACTTTACACAATGAAATCAGGTATACAAATAATTAAAGGACAATAGTATATAGAAATTTAAAGTAGTAATATAAAACTCAATTGAAGTAAGGGTTTTTGCCGAAATCAATTTCCAAAGAGAAGAAATAAGAAGAGGTGAATCGACCAAAGCTCGATTCTAGCAGAATTGGAGAGGCACGTTGTATGAATTATATAGGTAACCAATTATACTCTAATTTATACAAACTATGTGTTATTCGAAATCTGTGTCAATCTAATTTTAGTTAAATCAAGTTTTGCAAGAATTAGAGTTTACAACAGGGAGTTACAGATAATTTCGTAGTGAAAGGACTGAAAACATCAGCTCTGTTTTATTGAATCCTTTTTTTTTTTACTTAAATCTGAATCTTGTATAAATCATATCAAATTTCTAATATTCACATTTAGGTCCCTAGCCATAAACTTCTAATATAAAGTTATTTAATACAAAAGAATTATTAGCTAATCCTTTTATTTACAAACAAGCATCTATAAAATTTTTAAAAATGGGAGATGTTATATGAATGACTAGCAAACATAATATAGAGCATCATGAGCTCTAAGCATATACCCTTTACCATTTCTGGCAAAGGTCCAGATAATCCCTTTACCATTTCTAGCAAATGTCCATATAATCCCTTTACTATTTCTAGCAAAGGTACAAATAATCTCACAAACACTAGAGTATAAAAGGGCATTGTGAACAGTAAAATTGGGACATATCGGAAACACATGTGGAACAACGGAATGCATGTGCCTATACGAAACATTACGATACAAACATGAAGTTTCTATAACAAATTTAGGTATGCAAATACTTGTAAGATGAGAGCATATAGGATTTTGAAGCAATAATATAAAGCTTAACTGAAGTAAAAATTTTAGCTGAAATCAATTTCCAAAGAGATGAAACAAGAATAGGCAAAATCGATCAAAGCTCGATTCTAACAGAATTTGAGAGGCACATTGCATGAATTGTTTGGATAACCAATTATGCTCTAATTTTCACAAAATATAGGTCATTCAAAAGATGTATCAATCTAGGTTTTGATAGCTAAAGTTTTGTATAAATCCAAGTTTCTAGGAAGGAGTTATAAATAATTTAGTAACCAAAGGTCAGAGAACATTATCTCTATTTTGTAGAATTCATAGAGTTGATTTGAATAGATGATTTAATAGGGAATTGTGCTTCAAATCATTTAAATCAGACATGTTCAGAAAGATTTATGAGTCTGTTTTCTAATAAATTATATTTCATATAAATCAGAGTTTTGAACAGAGAGTTATAAGAAATAGTGTACTAAAGTGTCAAAATTGATAGTTTATATTTTACAGATTTCATAGGGTCAACTGGAATAACAGTTTCCGTAGGTAACTAAACTCTAAATTTATTAGTCTTAGTATCAAAAGAAAGAGCTATGAGTCTATTTTCGGATAAATTTGGGTTTTCTAAAATCAAGTATGTGTGTAGAAAGTTATGGCTAGAAAAATACAGAAAGTTCAAATATCAAAAATTTCCAGATTCACAGTTTTATTCCCAAATGATAGAAATATCAAGTATGAAGCCAAAATCTTCCAAAGTTTTTAGAATTAAGATGAAATCAGAGATCAAGATTCTGTAGTAAGGGGTTAGAACACTTGCCTTCAACAAATTTGAGTCCCAATAGCATGGAATTGATGCAAAACCTCAAGTCAAATCAAAGCTTTTTCTTCCTCTTCTACTTCAATTCCTCTTCCCTTCTCTTCTCAAACCAACGTTGGCTATAGCTCTTAAGTTTTCATCCTTTTATTTCTCCTCTAATACATTAGATTTAGCTAATATAAAGATTGCAAGGTGGAAAGCGTACATGAAAGAGGCTTAGGTGTTATCCTTGGGACAAACTTAGGTGACACCATTAGGTTAGCTAGTGACACATTTTCACTATTTTTTTTAAAAAACTTAATGTGAATCTTTGACAAATCATATCAATTTTCTAAGATTCATATTTAGGTCCCTAGCCATAAACTTCTAATATAAAATTATTTAATACAAAAGAACTATTAGCTAATCCTCATATTTATAAACAAGCATCTACAAAATTTTTAAAAAATGAGGAATGTTACACTCTCCCCTCCTCAAAAGAAAATTTTAGTGCTCTAAATTTATCATACATCCTTCGACGAAAAGATGAGGATAAGTTTTTTTCATTTCTTCCTCAAGCTCCCAAGTTGTTTCCTCCCTAGAATGATATCTCCAGATCACTTTAACTAGAGGGATGACCCGATTCCTTAGGATATTTTCCTTCTTATCAACAATTTGAGTGGGCTCTTCCATATATGGCAAGTTTTTATCGACTACCATCGGCTCATACTTAATGACATGAGAGGGATCAGGTATGTACTTTCTGATCATTGAAACATGAAATATATCATGGATATAACATAACGATGGTGGCAAGGCTATCTTGTAAGAAACAGAACCGACACACTCAAGAACCTCAGAAGGTCCTATAAATCTTTTGATCGTCAGAACAATTTTGTACATCAAATATCTTCTTTATTCACATCACACATTATTCTACCACTATCCTGCCACTAATGGATTAGGTTCACCACGCTTCCACTATGCCACTCTAATTTAATATCCTCGATTAACCCTTTCATCCTCCTTAATTAATCAAAAGCAGATGAAGTAGGAGGACCAAATGTTCTCATCATCCTAGATTCCTAAAAGACATCAAAGAAAATTTTCACTGATCACTATAGTTTACTAGACCTCAATATAATTTACTAATCCTTTATGTATTTTACACATCAAATAAATCAAATATCTCAATGATCCTCAAATCATGATCTGATACCATATCTATCACGCCCCCTGAATTTTAATCAACAACAATTCATTCCAAGATCCAAACACACATTTGAGGACACTAAGAAAACATTCAAGTCATATCCATAATTTCATAGTTGTGGGAATCTATACAATCACAAAACCAACATCTACCACATGTTTATATCATTACACAATTTTAACTTAACATTTCCAAAATCCTAACATGAGAGGTACTTTTCAAACATTTACAAAACTCATAAGTTTATATTTACAATAAACATTCCATTAGATACCAAGTATACTTATACAACAAAAACTTATTGTCCAATAAAGGTTTTCCTAAAAGTCTTTAAACTTTCCACTATCTTAGCCCAATTTAAACATTTTAATAAGCGACAAGTTATTCTAAAGAAAATTATTAGCAACGGAATGAGCACATAGAGCTCAGTAAGTGACTAACAATCAATGACAGATGAATCATTTCGGAGCATATCAATGATGGATGAAATATTTCAGAACATATCAATAGTAGATGAAACATTACGAAACATATCAATGGCATAAGAAACATTTCAGATCATATCAATGGCATATGTAGCATTTCGGATTATATCAATGGCGGATGAAACATTTCAGAACATTTCAATGGTGGATGAAATGCTTCGAAAAATATCAATGATGTATTAAACATTTCGGAGTATATCAATGGCATATGAAATGTTACGTAGTATATCAATAGCATATGAAGCATTTCGAAGCATATCAATGGCGGATGAAATATTTCGAAACATATCAATGGCGGATGAAATGCTTCGGAACATATCAATGGCATATAAAGCATTTTAGAGTATATCAATGGCATAGGAAGCATTTCAGAGCATATCAATAGCATAGGAAGCATTTCGGAGCATATCAATGGTATATCAAGCATTTCAGAGCATATTAAGGACGTATGAAATGTTACGGAGTATATCAATAATAAATGAAACATTCGGAACATATCAATGATGGATGAAATACTTTGGAACATATCAATCGCATATGAAGCATTTTGATGCATATCAAAAAATAAATACGAAATAGAAGCTCAAACGTTGCATATGACGTTGCATACATTTCATTCTTATCCAAAGCACAGATAGAAGCATATAACCAAAGCTTTAGATATCATATCAAGCAAATAGAAGGTGAAGTGGGATCCCAAACATAATATGGTCTATCCATTCCTGAATGACCACCAAACATAATCTAGAGCATCGCAGGCTCTAAGCACATACCCTTTACCATTTCTAGCAAAGGTCCAGATAATCCCTTTACCATTGGCAAAGGTCCATATAATCCCTTTACTATTTCTAGCAAAGGTCTAAATAATCCCATAAACACTGGAGTATAAAAGGGCATTGTGAACAATAAAGTTGGGACATATCGAAAACACATGCGGAACAACGGAATGCATGTGCCTATACGAAACATTACGATACAAACATGAAATTTTCATAATAGATTCAAGTATGCAAATACTTGTAGGACAAGAGTATATAGGAATTTGAAGCAATAATATAAAGCTCAACTAAAGTATAGATTTTAGCTGAAATTAATTTCCAAAGAGACGAAATAAGAATAGGCAAAATCGATTAAAGCTCGATTCTGACAGAATTTGAGAGGTACATTGCATGAATTGTTTGTATAATCAATTATGCTCTAATTTTTAAAAAATAGGGGAAATTTGAAATATGTATTAATCTAATTTTTGATAACTCATGTTTTGTATGAATCAGAGTTTCCAACATGGAGTTATAAATAATTTAGTAACCAAAGGTCAACGAACATTATCTCTGTTTTGTAGAATTCATAGAGTTGATTTGAACAGATGATTCAATAGATAGTTGTGCTCCAAGTCATTTAAAATATTTATGAGTTTAGTTTCCAATAAATCATGTTTCACATAAATCAGAGTTTTGAACAGAGAGTTATAAGCAAGAGCATATTGAAAGGTCAAAATTGACAGTCTTTATTTTACAAATTTTATAAGGTCAACTAAAATAACAGTTTTGGTAGGTATGTCGACTCTAAATTTATCAATCTTAGTAGCAAAAGAAAGATCTATGAGTCTATTTTTGGATAAATTTATGATTTCTAAAATCAAGTATGTGTGCAGAAAGTTATGGCTAGAACAATACAGAAATGTCAAATATAAAAAATTTCCAGATTCATAGTTTTATTCCCAAATGAAAGAAATATCAAGTATGAAGCCAAACTCTTCCAAAGTTTTCAGAAATAATTTGAAATCAGAGATCAAGATTGTATAGGAAGGGGTTAGAACACTTGCCTTCAATAAATTTGAGTCCCAAAGGTGTGGAATTGATGCAAAACCTCAAGCCAAAACAAAGCATTTTCTTCCTCTTCTACTTCAATTCCTCTTCCCTTCTTTTTTCAAACCAACGTTGGTTGCAGCTCTTAACTTTTCATCATTTTATTTCTCCTCTAATGCATTAGATTTAGCTAATATAAGGATTGCAAGGTGGCAAGCATGCATTAAAGAGGCTTAGGTGTTATCCAAAGGACAAACTTAGGTGGCACCATTAGGTTAGCTAGTGACATATGTCCACCATTTTTTTCTTTTTTTTTTTAACTTATTGTGAATCTTTGACAACTCATATTAATTTTTTAAAATTCACATTTAGGTCCCTAGCCATAAACTTCTAATATAAAATTATTTAATACAAAAGAATTATTAGCTAATCCTCATAATTACAAACAAGCATCTACAATTTAAAAAAAAAATGAGGGATGTTATAGATTTGTGCACTGGGAATCAGATCGTGATGAGATCATGATAATGAGACTGATTCATCTTTAAACACAGATCCTAAATAATACCGGTCATAGGTTACTCGAGAGGGACATCGAGATAACTGGACAGACCGGTGTGTTGTATACCCGTCCATATGATGGATATAGTAGGTCTCATAGCTGCTCATGTGGGGACACTAGGGATACAATACAGGTGCTCATTAGAGAATGAGTTCACTGATTGATCCGCTTACAGAATGCTGGACGGTTGATAATGCCTTATTGTTAGATAGTGATTTCATAGTCCTAGTAGTGTATCTGGTCCTTAGACTTAAGACACCAAAGATGTCCTGTATGAGTGCTCCATTCTTTGATACCAGACTTATAGGTTTGGATGTCTTAGATCTAGCACAACCGGTCATCGGGAGTGGTAGTCAACCTTACAAGGGCTATTGAGTGTCGATAGAGGATCAAACACTCTCGGTGTTATGAGAGGAATATCTCATATGTTCTTGCTCAAATGAATCCCTAGCTAGGGTCATTCAGATTGAGAGAGAAAGAGTTCTTAAGAAGAATATGATTAAATAGAGACTCGAGAAGAAACCATATGGGTATGACAGCACCATGGCCGGTATATGGTCTCTGAGATATTAGATGGATGAGGGACTATAGGTACACGGTAACTAAAGATAGACAGGTCTAATGGATTGGATTCCCCTATATCATCTGGGGACTATGCCGTAGTGGCATAGTATGTCTGTAGTCGATTAGTCGAGTGGATTATTATGGAGATAATAATTCATTGAGTTAGAAGGAGTTCTGACATGTATAACTCTCAGTCAGCTCGATATTAGGCCTAGAGGGTCACACACATTTGGTAGGCATTGCGATGAGTAGAGGTTCGCATATGAGATATCTGTCGGAGCCCCTATCTTATTAAATATCCAATAAGCTCATGAATTATTGGATCCTATGAATGAGATCCAATAAATACCCATAAGAGATTATTGGATAGAGATCTACTAATCTAAGAGGCTTGGGTAGTTGGATGGAGATCCAATACCCAATAGGGCAAGATCTATTAGGGTTAAGTTGATAGGGGACCTCTATAAATACGAGGGAATTAGTGATTCATAGGCTAGAACCTTTTGCTTGTCTCTCCTATTCTCCTCTCCCTCTCTATATCACTCCCCCCGAATTAACGCATTCAGGAGGTGTGACCCTGTCTAAAATCAATAATATTATAATTCATCGTCAATTCAATCCAGGATCTAATCTAACAATTTGAGGATACTAAGAACCATTCAAATCAATATTCATAATTCATAAACCTGTATATTTCATAAATCATACTCCACTTCACTTAGAGATTCATAAAATCCAAGCCAACTCAACTAAACATCAACCACAACACAAATCCATAATCGTAGAAATATATACAATCACAAAAATAATATTTACCATGAGTTCATATCCTTATACAACTTAAACTTATCATTC
>LVTN01000432.1:6445-18408 GCA_001649415.1 Musa itinerans | reverse complement strand
TGCCTTAAATTACTTAGGTTTGGCTCATGCTAAAATAGTGAGGTGGCAAGCATGCATGGAGGTTTAGGTGTCATCTTTAGAATAAATGCAAGTGGCTCATCCTTGCTAATGCCACATGTCCACCATTTTCTTTTATTTTATTATTATTATTTTTTTCTTAATGTGAATTTTTTATAAATCACCTCCAATTAATGAGATTCACCTTTTGGTCCCTCACAATACTTTCATTATATATATATAAAATATTTAGTGCTAACGAATTATTAAAAAAAATCCTCATATTTACAAATAAGTCCTTATAAATTTAAAAAAATGAGGGATGTTACACTCTACCTCAGAGCAGGCTTGAAGTTTTGAGGAGCGTCGTCGTAGCCCTCCTGTGTGGATCACCACTAGAGAGGAGGGCACTTGACCTCCTTCACCCTATTGTAGAGATCTTTATGGATATACGATATCCCTAGGTAACACAATCTATCTCACATATGGTTTTCTGTTTCATGGATTTACGCACCAATCTTCGCACGACAATGAACATATTTTTGGGAATTGGGGATTTTGTTTTCTATTCTTCCGCTGCGTATGTGATGTCGCCCCCCGAGATTTCCCAATAATGATATCAGAGCCAGGTTATTTGTACGAAAGATTGGTTTTGAACTATGTGTGTTGTGTTTTAGAGAAGCTTTTAGCGTCAAAATCATTAACGCAAAAGTGAGAAAGGGTAGCAACTGTTGCTGCCACGCAGATGACAGCGCTGCCATCTGCATGCAGCAGGCTTGCTACTGATGGCCGGCAGCCCGCGTGCAAAGGCGCCGCGGGGCAGCGACGCCTATGGCTACTTCGCCTATGGGGTGAAAGGGGAGGGGGAGAAAGGGGCTTAGGGAATTTCTGGGCAAAAGATAGTTTTGCCCCTTAGAATTTCAGAAATTTTAGATTCTGTCCTCTGTCCAAATTATGAAAATACCCCTTATAAATAAAAAAATTTCCTACATGTCCCTGATTTCAAAAAATATTAATTAATTAAAAGATTTAATTGATTATTATTTTTATTATTATCTAGTAGTCCTACGTGATGATGATTTATATATGTGATGTATGATGTGTGGATAGAGGATCATGGACCATGTGATATGTGTACTTGTGATTATTATTATTGGAGTCTGCGAGCCTCCATTTTCTTTCTTGTTTATTGTCGGGCCTGCATGCCTATAATTAAGTTGTAATCACACGAAGAGGCGCAATGGTAGCGTGGATGCGGTAGCGGGACCCACGAGACGAACGATCACAAGGCATGAAGATGCACTACTGCATATATAGATCTTGATGTAAGTAATTAGGCCCATAGGCTCGGGCTTGATCACATTAGGCTATGGTCCATGATCATCTGGTGTAATTGCTCATGTGATGTATGATTGTTTATACACCTACTAGATATGTATATATATATTTGCATATGATGTAGATATATATTAAATATGTATATGTGTGATTGACTAAATCAAAGAAACCCCTCTCTCGATAATATTAATTCGGTAAATATGAGGCAATTAGATTGACTAACATAGCCTTCCATCATTATAGGTAGGGACCGATTCTCGGTGTTGGTTGAGTCTCTTGAGGTTCACCTATATCGCGATTCGCTATCTTGCCTATGACATAGAGATGTCACCGATGACTTGAGGATATGGTATGCTTAGTCGAGTCCCTCGAGGGTATATCATCGAATCAGACTCATCTTGTAACGATGGTGTTGACTTACCGAACATCATGATTGGTCAAGTCCTTCGAGACTATGGTGATTCAAAGGCCGAACAAGACGGGAATCACAAGGAGTTATGATTGGCAAGAGTTGCTTACCTTTTGGGCTTAGTGTGATTGGTCGAGTCCCTCGAGGTTACACTAAGATGCTGATTGGATCTTGATCTCCACTAGAAGTCTGTTAGAGACTTTCATTTCATGTGCTGAGGGTGTTGTGTGACTCGCTAGTAAAATAGTGGGAGCATATTAAGATAGAAGTCCATATCTTGATTATTTATTTTTGGTAAAATCTGCATGTTATTTATTTCTGTTGTATCTTTATTTTAAAAAAATATCACTTTCAAATCCCTTACGTGGCATACTTGATGTCAACCGCCTCACTAGTCCAAATTATACAGATTGGCTCCATAACTTGAGAATTGTTCTCATGACGGAGAAAATCGCATACGTCCTTGATACAATGATGCCTATGCCCCAGGAAGGTGCAAGCGAGGATGAGATCACTCACTACGTGAAGTACATTGATGACTCCACTCTTGCTCAGTGTTACATGTTGGGCTCCATGACTCCTAAGTTCAAAGACAGCATTGAAAGATGGATGCCAGATCTATTCTCCCACATGTCTGTAAACTGTTTGAGGAATAGGGAAGGACTCAACGATATGAGATATCCAAGAGCCTCTTCTATGCTAGGATGACTGAGGGGACACCGGTTCACAACCATATCCTAAAGATGATTGAGTGGATAGAGAAACTCACAGGTCTATGAATAGTCCTAGAGGATAACTTATGTGTGGATCTTATGCTTTAGTCCCTACCAGATTCCTTTTCATAGTTCATAATGAATTTTAATATGAACAAGCTTGAGGTGACTCTCCCAGAGCTCCTTAATATGTTGAGGGAGGCAGAGAGCACTATCAAGAAAGAGAAGCATCTACACTGGTGAGACTAGAAAGAAAAGGAAAGTAGAAAAGTCCCTTAAGAAGGGCAAGGGCAAGGGCAGACCAGGTAAAGCAAAGGTTGCTAAGAAAGAACTGGCAAAGTATAAAGGCCAGTGCTTCCACTACGAAAACGATGGGCACTAGAAGAGGAACTGCAAAGAGTACCTTGCGAAGAGGGCGAAACAGAAGTTTGGAGAAGCTTAAGGTTTATTCATGATTAGTCTCCATTTGTTAAACTCTTATAATAACACATGGGTACTAGATACCGGTAGTGCGTATCATATTTGTAATTCATTGCAGGTTCTAGCAAGGCCTAGGAAATTGGCGAGAGGTGAGATGGACCTCAAGATAGGTAATGGAGCAAACGTTGCTGTAGTAGCTATTGGTGAGGTCGCCCTACATCTGCTTGGTGGAGTTATTATTGCATTGGAAGCATGATATTTTGTTCCTTCTATTATCAAAAACATTATTTCCATTTTATGTTTGATAGTAAGTGGATATAAATTAGTTTTTGAGAACAATGGTTGTTTAATATTATTAGATGATGAAATCATCACGAGAGGAACATTGCATAATGGTTTGTTTATGCTAGACACCACTCCACATATCATGAATGAAAGTATGTCTAAGAGGAAACGAGATGAGGTGAATAGTGCATACTTGTGGCATTATAGGCTAGGTCACATCCATGAGGGAAGGATTCAAAAGTTGCTAAAAGATGGATATCTAGATCCATTCGACTATGAGTCATATGCAACTTGTGAGCCTTGCCTTCGTGGAAAACTAACCAACTCTCCATTTAGTGGAATCAGAGGAGTCACTGAGCTATTGGAACTCATACATAGTGATGTATGTGGACCCATGTCAACTCATGCCACTGGTGATTACTCCTACTTCATTACCTTTATTGATGATTTCTCAAGGTATAGATATATATACTTAATGAAGTATAAGTTCGAGGCCTTTGAGAAATTCAGAGAGTATAAGAATGAAGTGGAGAACCAGACTGGAAAGAGTATCAAGACTCTTCGATCAGATCGAGGAGGTGAGTACTTAAGTACAGAGTTTACCTAGTTCCTCAAGGACCATGAGATTCTATCCCAATAGACACCTCCTTATACACCTTAGCTCAATGGTGTATTTGAAAGGAGGAACCATACATTGTTAGACATGGTACGGTCCATGATGAGTTTCACTGACCTATCCATCTCATTCTAGGGATATACCCTAGAGACCTCAGCTTACCTTCTGAACAGAGTTTTAACTAAGTCGGTAGTGTCTACACCATATGAGATATAGAAAGGGAAGAAGCCCGATCTTAAGGTTGTTAAGATTTGGGACTGCCCTACCCACGTTAAAAGATACAACCCCGATAAGTTGGAATCGAGGATGGAGCGGTGTAAGTTCGTGGGATACCCGAAGGAAACTTGTGGGTATTATTTCTATCATCCCGAGGATCAAAAGGTCCTTGTAGCCAAGAGAGAGGTGTTCCTTGAGAAGGAACATATTCTTGGTGCAGATAGTGGGAGCATGATAGAGTTGAGCGAGGTTGGAAAGCCTAGCTCAAGCACTACTCTATAGCTCAAGTCTGTTCAGGTACCTAATACATAAGTTCCAACTTTACATAGGTCCGGTAGAGTATCTCATCCTCCTGAGAGATATGTGAGACATATTGGAGGAGAGAATATTGAGAATATTGATCCTCATACCTACAAGAAGGCTATTATGAGTCTAGACTCTGGGAAGTGGCAAGAAGCCATGAATTCTGAGATGGATTCTATGTACTCCAACAAGGTTTGGAACCTAGTTGATGCGCCTGAGGGTATTGTATTAATCGGTTGCAAGTGAATCTTTAAGAAAAAGATCGAAGTAGATAGAAAGGTAGAGACCTATAAAGCAAGGCTAGTGGCTAAGGGGCATCGTCAAAGGCAAAGTGTTGACTATGACGAAACCTTCTCACCCATAGTCATGCTAAATCCATCTGAATTCTATTGGCTATTGCATCACACTATGATTATGTGATCTGGCAGATGGACGTAAAAACTATATTCCTCAATGGTAACCTCAAGAAGGAGGTGTATATGATACAGCCCAAGGGATTTATGTTCAAAAACTACCCAGATAAGGTATGCAGGTTGGTTAGATCCATTTATGGACTAAAGCAAGCTTCCCGAAGTTGGAACATAAGATTTGATGAGGCAATCAGATCTTATGACTTTGTTAAGAACAAAGATGAGCCTTGTGTTTACAGGAAGGTAAGTGGGAGCGCTATCACCTTCTTAGTGTTATATGTGGATGACATCCTGATAATTAAGAATGATGTAGGAATGCTATCCGCAGTAAACGCTTGGTGATAGAACTCTAGAGGAATTCTATATAGATTGATCTTTGAGGGGGATCAACCCTTGGAACACTATAGGGGTTCCACCCTCCTAGAAGTCGGCCAAATGGCTACAATATTAGATAGATCTTATTCTTAAATAGATGGAGGCTACATGCTTATATATGGCTCCAAACCTTAGCCCTAGGGGCTACTTCCTAAGTGAGTTACACCTTTTGCCCTTAACCCTAACCAACTAGCCCAATAAGAGGCGGCGGCGGCTAGGAAGCCCAAAGGCCCAAATATAAACCCTAGTCACTCTTCTTTATAGGATAGAGGCAGCTAGGTGGGGTTTATTACAATCTCACAGGGTTTTGTTAGTTACTTCTTGGTTGAGTATGACCCAACCCTACTAGGGTCCTATTAAGCCTGCCCTCTCCAAATCAGCCATGTCCTCAAGGCTAAGGTTCCATGAACTCAGGGAACCGGGTCTTCAGCTCCTCTAGTGATTCCCATGTGACATCTTCAAGTTGTAGATTATTCTAATACACTAGTACTTCAGTAGAGGGATGTCGATGACACATCATGATTCTACGATCGAGGATGGCTTGTGGTTGGGCTTGAATATCTCCATCATTAGTGGTTTTGGACAGTTGGATTTTAGATGACTCGTGTTCTCCCAATTTGGGCTTCAGGCATGACATTAGAAGATAGGGTGAATTTTGGCATCCTCAAGCAATTCAAGTCTGTACGCCATGGCTCCTTTGTGATCTGATAAGGCCCATAAAAATATGGGGATAGCTTCATGGAGGCTCGTGAGTTGATAGAGACTTGCTTATATGGCTGTAGGTGAAGATAAACCCAATCTCCTATTGAAAATTCTCTTTCGCTTCGTCGTGTGTTAGCATGCTGCTTCATTCTGGCTTGAGCGGTAGAGAGATTATCCTTTAGTAGTTGTAGGAGTTTGTCCCTGTCAATCAATTCTTGGTCGACCTGATCTACCTTGGTTAAGCTAATTACATACTTTGGAATCACAAGGGTTGGCCAACCATATAGTGCTTCATAAAGGGCACATTTTGTAGATGAATGATATATAGTATTATACCATAATTCAGCCCAAGGAAGCCATTTCGCCCACTCCTTTGGTCGGCCACTAGCGAAACACCAAAGGTACGTCTCTAAACACATGTTCACTATTGAATCTCGGATTTTGATAATGAATCCAATTGATAGTGTTTGTGATCTAATGAGTGTTTTGAGTAACGTAGGGCTAACGTCGATCAGAAAAGGCAGATTGATTAAAGCAGGAGGAATCAAACGTTGGGCTGAAGCAAACATGTCAGAAGATTGGACGTTGGGTCGGAGGAACAATCGATGTATCAAAAGAAGATTTCGGGCCGTGAATTCGGGCATCGGGCTAAGAAGATCGGACATTACGCCGAGGAGATCAAATGTTGCCAGAAGATAATATGCTGATTGGGTAATATACCGAAGGAGTGGAGGATGCACTAAAGAATGGGATGAAGCGTCGAAAGAAACAATGACATGCTAGACAACATAGGATTCGCTTGTAATCAATTATGTATAGATCGAGTTAGTTTAGAGTCTAATTGAGTCAGTTTAGAATGTAATTAAGCCAACTCAATTATGGGCCAACTGGACCTAAAATAGGGCTATTTTGGGCCAAGGGAAAGGCCCATTTAGTGACCTAAGTTTTGGGCTATGTTGGGCCAAGTGGAAGGTCCAAACAATGACCAAATAGGTGAAACCATTATGGCATAGTCTCCAAGACTGTGTCAGGTGGTGGTACCGCCAGTCTTAGTAGGCATTTAAACTCCAAATCATTAAATATAAGTATTAAAATAAAGATATTTGAGTCTAATTTGAAATTGATTAGGTTTTGCCTAAATCAGAGTTTAGTGCTAAAATTTAGGTCTGAAATAGTGCATAGAGGTCAGATTATCGAAAAATTATAGATTCATGGCTTTGTATCAAAACGAAAGAAAGGTTTGGTACTTAGTTGAAATCTTTCGAATTATGAAGAATTAAAATGAAAACAGTGATTAGAAATTCTGTAGTATGGGGTTAGAACACTTGCCTTAAACAAATTTGAGTCCCAAAAGTGTGGAATTGATACAAAACCTCAAGCTAAAGTAAAGCTTCTTCTTCTTCAATTCCCTTCTCATCTCAAACCAACGTTGGCTGCAAAACATCAGTTTTCTTTCTTTAATCTCTCATCTAATTATTTGGTTTTGGCTAATACAAGGGTTGCAAGGTGTCATGCATGCATGAAATGGGCTTATGTGTCATCCATAGAACCAACATGGGTGGTACCACACTTAGGTTAGCTAGTGATACATGTCCACCATATACATATATATATATATATATATATATATTCTTTCACTTAAATCTGAATCTTTCATAAATCATATCAAATTTCTAATATTTACTCTTAGGTCCTTACATTACAAATAAACTCTTACAAAATTTTTAAAAATGAGGGATGTTACACTCTCCCCTCGAAAGAAAATTTTAGTCCTCTAAATTTGTCATATCTCCTTCGACGAAATGTTGAGATCATGATTGCACCTAGATTGAGGCCATCAACATCATTGAGCCTTGCCATTTCCTCATAATATTCAAATCAAAATTTTCTTCTAATAACTTCTATTGTTCTGCTACCGTTGGATCAAGCTCACCACAAAAACTGGGAGGACTAAGCTCCTTAAATTATCTCATTCCAAGTCCATTCTAATTTGATGTCCCTGATCAACACTTTCATCTCATTCAATTACTCAAAGAAGATGAAGCGAGAGAACTAGATATTCTCGACATCATAGATTCCTAAAAGACATCAAAGGAATTTTTCACTGATCACTATAGTTTACTAGACCTCAGTATATTTTGCATATAAAACATATCAATTATCTCGGTGATCCTCAAATCATGCTCTGAAACCATATCTATCATGCCTCTATAAATTTAATCCTCATTCAGGAGGTGTGAACCTAACTTAAAATTGATAATATTAGAATTCAACAAACAATCCCTAGTTCCAATCAAGGACATTGAGAAAACGTCAAGTCATTCACATTCAAAATTCCATAATTCATAAGACTTGTGCAGTTTATAATCATACCATTATATTACGTAATGATTTACAAAATCCATAACCAACTCAACTAAACCATAACCACATCATAAATCCATCAACATGGGAATTTATATAATCACAAACCCAACATGTACCACATGTTTATATCGTTACACAATTTAAACTTAACATTCCCAAAATCTCGATATGAGAGGTACTTTTCAAATATTTACAAACATCAATATAGAGTTGTCGTTGGTATTTCATTACACACAAAGAAACTTATACAACATTAAACTAACAAGTATAAAAGGTTTGCCGCAAAACCTTCTAGCTTTCCACTGCCTCAACCCGATTTACACATTTAAGTGAGCGATAAGCTATCCTAAAAAATTTATATAGCAACAAGGTGAGCATATAAAGCTCAACAAGTGACTAACATAGTCAGAGCAAAGAGGACAGTTTTGAACAAATAAGGTTTTAAAATACAAGGCAAAGATACAAGAGTTCAATGATAGCCACTCGACAAATACATAGTTACAATGTCATTTCATTCGAAGCATGGTTTGTTCATAAACATGGAGTAAGGGCTAATTGGAGCATATCATTGGCAGAAGGAGCATATCAACGACATATGGTATATTTCAAAGCATATCAAAGACGTAAGGAGAATTTCGGATATCAATGATGTTGAATCTTGGTTTTGATGATGAAAGCAATTAATAAGTGTTTATGATTTGATCTACGTTTTGAGTGACGCAGGATGCTTCGATTAGGATGAGACAATTAAAGCAGAATGAATCATGTTGGGCCGAAGGAAAACATGTCGAAGATTGGACATCAAGCCGTAGGATTGGTCGACGTATCGACAAAAGGCTTCGGGCCATGGATTCGGGCATTAGGCTAAGAAGAGTGGATATTGTGCCAAGGATATCAGAGTTGTAGAGGTCAACTGGCCGATTTGGCAATAGGCCGCAAGAGAGGACGATGTGCGAAAGAATCGGACGAAGAGTCGATGGACCAATGACATGCCGGACAACATGATTCATGCTTAGTAATAATTGTCTAGATCGAAGTGTGTTTTTATATGTGCAGGATTAACTACGATAGTAAGGCATAAAGGAAAATGAAGTCTTGGAGTCAAGAATGCGATTTCGTTGGGATTTCAAGAGTTCGTTGGAAGTCTGGACGTTCATCGGAAGTTCTACCGAGAAGTCCAAGAGCTTGCTAAAGAACTCATCAGAACTCGCCAAGAAGATCGTTGTGAAGTCCAAGAGCTTACCGGAAGTCCACCGAAAAATTACCGAGAGATCATCGGAAGTTCGCCGGAAGATCGCTAGATGCTCGCCGGAAGAAACCGAACTTATTTTGCTTAGAATATGTCTTAGTAATCGTAGTTAGCACATAATTGGAGTTGAGATTGGGAGGTAATCCCATCAACTCTGTTAGGGGCCAATTGGGCCCAAAGTTGGGCTGGTTTGGGCCGGATTCAAGGCCCAACCAGGATGCTGAAAGCTTGGCCAGCGGTGACACCACTTGGGGAACATCACCCCAGGAATTCCGAGCGGTGGTACCGCCCCTGTCTGGCGGTGGTACTGCCTAGTGCAGTGTCAATGTCAGACTGACACTAGCGGTGGTAGCGCTCAGCACAGATGGTGGTACCGCCCGTACCTAGGAAACCCAGGATGAGATGTTTTTGGGCTCCAAGTTTGAATCAATTTGCTCATCCTTAGTTAACACACACAAGCACAAAGAGTTTAAAAGTGAAGAAACACTATTGCAATCACTAGAGAAATCCCCTCCTCTAAATTCTAAGTTTATAATTCTATTTAGAGAGGAGTGAGTGCTTGTAAAGGTTGTTTCCTAAACTTATGAAAAGGAGAAGAGGGGTGTATGAAGGAGGTTGATCTTCGCCTATTAAAGGAAGATCGATAGTGGATGCCGGTGGCCTCAACGGAAGAGGAATCGGTGGAGTGGATGTAGGTCACGACGATCGAACCACAATAAAAATCTAGTTTGCATTTCTCTTGTGCAATTTACCTTACTGCAAACCATTTTACTTGCTTTACATCCACTACACTCTTTCGTGCACTTTCAAAGTTATTACATTTACGAAACAGTTTTTCATTGGAAACAGATTTAATCGCAACGAAGTTTTGAATCGACGTAATTTTTACCACTGCACTAATTCACCCCCCCTCTTAGTACTGACTCATTTCCTAATAGTTGGTATCAGAGCCACATTTGTTTCTCATTTGGTTTAACATCTAAGAGAAATGGCTCTTTTCGGCTTTCAAGAGGGACTCTCTCATTCGTCCTCCCTTGTTCAATGGGACGGACTACACATATTGGAAAACTCGAATGAGAGTTTTCTTACTTTCTTTGGATTTAAATTTATGGAATATTATTGAAAATGGATTTCAAAGGTCTTCTTTTCCAATGAACCATTGGAATGATTTGGAGAAGAAGATGTTTTCTTTAAATGCTAGAGCTATGAATGTTCTATTTTGCGCCATAGACAAAACTGAGTTTAATCGAGTTTCTACACTGCGAAATAGCCTTTGACATTTGGCATACTCTTGAAATCACACATAAAGGCACTAGCAAAGTTAAAGATTCGAAAATCAATTTTTTGATGCATGATTTTGAGATATTTTATATAGAACCAAGAGAGACTATTGGAGACATGTACACCCGTTTTATGGATGTCGTCAATAGTCCAAAAGGACTTGATAAAAGCTTTTCAAATTTTGAACTTGTTAACAAGATTTTATGAGCACTTTATAAGAGTTGGGATTCAAAAGTAACGACTATTCAAAAATAAAAAAACTGGAACCATTTACCAATTGAAGAACTAATAGAGTCTTTGATGACCTATGAAATGACTTGCAATGCATGTAAAGAACTTGAGAACCACCTTCTAAAGAACAGGAAGGATTTCAAACTTAGAATAATTGAAGACCACTCTAGCATAAGCTCAAGTGATGGTGAACTTGAACTCCTCATGAAATTTTTAAAACAAGAATCGAAAATTAAAAATAAACTTTAAAAGAATTAAAAGAATGTAACTACTTGCTTTGAACGCAAGAAGAGGAAAGAACTTTGGGATGAATCGAGCTCCTCCAAAGATGAGAAGAAAATCAATAAAGGCGAGGTGACAAACTATGCCTTAACAACTTTCAACGATGAGGTAATCAAAACCCCCTTCATTTATTTCGAAATTACATGATGTATTTCATTATGTATTTTTTAATTTAGTTTAGAAAATTATATATAACTTTTTCTAGAAAATTACATGTTTAATGATGTAATGAAAATGTCAAAAAAATTAGAATCATTCTAGTAATTTTTAAAATAATAATGACAATTGCATGTTTTATGAAAATACAACAAAATGTTAGATTTAAATCTAATGATTAATCCTATATATGTTTTAAGAAAACAGAGATTAAGAATTCTGTAGGATGGGGTTAGAACACTTGCCTTAAACAAATTTGAGTCCCAAAAGTGTAGAATTGATGAAAACCTCAAGCGAAAGCAAAGCTTCTTCTTCTTTTTCTTCTTCTTCTTCTTCTTCTTCTTCTTCTTCTTCTTCTTCTTCTTCTTCTTCTTCTTCTTCTTCTTCTTCTTCTTCTTCTTCTTCTTCTTCTTCTTCTTCTCATCTCATCTCAACCAATTCCCTTCTCATCTCAAACCAACATTGGTTGCAGAAACTTTAGTTTTCTATCTTTAATCTTACATCTGATTATTCGGTTTTGGCTAAAACAAGGGTTGTAAGGTGTCATGCATGCATGAAAGGGGCTTATGTGTCATCTATAGAACCAACATGGGTGGCACCACACTTAGGTTAG
>LVTN01000431.1:207510-231462 GCA_001649415.1 Musa itinerans | reverse complement strand
GGGTACATAAATGCAGACATGGCAGGTGATATTGATTCCAAGAAGTCCACTTTGGGATTCTTGATGACATTTGTAGGGGAGCAATCTCTTAGTAGTCTAAATTACAGAATTGTGTTGCTCTATCAACCACAGAAGCAGAATATATGACAATTACTGAAGCCTGCAAGGAAGCTTTGTGGATGAAAAGGTTTCTATAGGAATTGGGCTTGAAACAGGAAGGATATACTGTTTACTGTGACAGTTAAAGCGTTATTCACCTCTTCAAGAATTCAAAATACCATTCTAGATCGAAATATATTGATGTTAGATATCATTGGATCCGTGATGTGTTTAAAATAAAAGAATTACACTTGGAAAAGGTGCATACCATTGAGAATGGATTAGATATGTTGACAAAGTCTTTGCCTAAGGAGAAGTTTGAAGTATGTAGGCAAAGAGCAAACTTAGTACAACCCACCATATGAGTTGGAGGGAGAGAATTGTTAGGTCCAACCAGTATGTAGGCTTAGATCAGATGATTTGGACAGTAAACCCAAATCTGATTTATTAAAAAAAATAAAATAAAAAAGGAACAGACATGCATAATGAGGATAGTGAACAATGAAAGCATGCGTGCAGCGAATAGTGGTAGCGGTGACAAAGAAACAGAGAGAAAAAAATGAGAGAAAAAGTTAAAGTTTTTTAAGCTTTTGCTAGATGATCGAGCGACTAAATTTCATTGGTTTTGGCTCAAATTTTATATGAAGAATCCTTGCAACAAGCTTTACAATCTTAACGGTACCGTTTATCTTCTCTAAGGTACTTTCTTACTATATTCACTTTGTGAGATCTAAAATTATTTTTTTTATGAAATTCATCATTGATGATGATGATATATCAATATTGAGCCAAGATTTGTATTTTTAATGTTACTATGATCCTTTGGCTATTCTGGAAAAGACTTATTGTAAACCTATTATCATTATTGGTGCCTGTGATTTTTTTCGTATTGGATTTTACATGTAAAAGTTCGATATCTCACTTTTTGATTGATTTATTGTTTTATTATTTATATTGATTAATATTTATATTTTAATAATAAATTAATATTTTGATAAAAAAAAATCTATTTTAATAAAAAAAAATTATTCCACTGTAACCATTTTTCCCAACAACATCCTCGTCTAAGTGCTGCTGTCAACTCCGGACCGTCGGATGTTTCCTTCCCGTGCCCCTACTGTTCTCTCTGTCCGGCTGCTAACTCTCCTTCCCCGACTCTTTCTCTTTCCGCCACCAGCTCGAAGGCTCGTGCTCCTCCGACCTCATCTTAATCTACGACCTCCTGACAGCCGTCGACGCCGACCTCCTCAAACCGTGAGAATCCGTGTCAGACCACCTCAAACCGTGGGAATCCTTCAGCACTTCGTGACGACTGGCTCTTGCGAGAACGTGTAATACTCGTTTCATATTCAAATTAAATATATTATAATAAATTACGCATGTCACCCTTAAAAATCGTGCTTTTATATCGGACGTTGGATCATGGTATCCAAACATTTACTATAATTTATTTGATGATGGATGGTAACACGTCACGGACTCCGACAACCCCGTTACATGATCCGACTCCGACCCGATAAGTTGGCTCTAGAGAGATTACTCCAAATCACTCACTTATAACGTCTGTTGTTAGATGATTTATGATGAATACGGGATGGATCTACCTATCGGATTCGGATAGTGATAGGCCTTCGGCCCCTGTACTCGCATGCCGACGCGTAGTTCTGTCGTGGATGACCGCGTTCGTAACGCCGACGGGAGACATGTAATGTTTGGTTCTGCAGAAGGCCTGACACATGTCAGACGACCCTCCTCGCCTCGCAGACCCACGCGCCGTCCTCCCCGAAAAGTCCAGAGATGGTGTGCGGGAGAAGCAGAACGTGAAGCTTCAGCTTGCAGGATCACAAGTAGTAGTAAGTAGTTCGCCCCAGGGAAAGCTTTTCCACCGATCGTTACAGGTTCTGACGCGGCGTGATTCTTGCGTCCGCCCATGTCCTAGCGCTTCGCCGCTTGCGTCGCAGGGTGTTCCCGATGGCGGGCGAACGGAGATCACAGCCGCTGCAACGCGAAGAAGAACGGGGAGAGTCGTCGCCTCGCAAACTAGCCCGCGTCTTGTCCGATGAAGCTGGTGCTGCTTCGAACCTTTTCTACTCCCTCGTAAATCCGTTTGCTCTCTGGAATTGCTTGTGACTTTCTTATCGTGGTGGGTTGCGGTGGTTCCTTTGTACGGAAGGGATCGTGACGATGGCGGCGCCGTCGCCTTTGATGCTGGGGTTGGGGCTCGGGCTCGGGAGAGGAGTAGGAGCATCCAAACCGGTGTTCACCTTCATGCAGCTGCAGGAGCTGGAGCACCAGGCGCTCATCTACAAGTACATGGCCGCTGGCCTCCCCATCCCAGTTCACCTCGTCCTCCCCATCTGGAAGAGCGTCGCTGCCTCCTCGTTCGGCCACTACAGCTACCCTTCCTGTTGTACCCCATCTCCATCCCTATCCTCGCGTTTTGTTCGATGAACTATAGTTTTGTCTCTTCTTTGGGGCTTTGGGGTCCAAATAACCAGTTTGCGGTGTCGGCGCGAGGCAGTGATGGGCTACGGGAGCCTGTGCTTGGACTATCGGAACATTATGGAGCCGGAGCCCGGGCGGTGCAGGAGGACCGATGGCAAAAAGTGGCGGTGCTCCAGAGACGTCGTCCCCAACCAGAAGTACTGCGAGCGCCACATGCACCGGGGCCGCAACCGTCCAAGAAAGCCCGTGGAGGCGGGAGCTACCACCCCGATCACCGCCACTTCTACACAGCTGTCCATTACGGTTCCGGCTGTTGGGCGCCAGCTGACTACCGACGCCAACACCGGCATTAGCGGTGGCAGCCGCGTGTCTCCGGCAGGGCAGGGCCTATCGCACGCTCGCGTCCTTCAAAACGACGCTGCTGGTAAAACCGTGGCTTCCTAAGCTCCTTTAAGCAGAATCTTTTCTTTTGAGATCTTTCGAGATTTCTGTGTCTGGTCTCAGCTTGATCTGCCTGTCGGAGAGGGAATACACCGTAGGCACGAGGCAAGTCTGTAGCTGGTGCGCAGTGAGGGGCGGTGGGGGTGACAGAGGAACCCAACCCAGGTCTCATGATCCAGCACGCCCAGAGCTCCCATTACGATAGATGGTCTTTTTCCTGCTTCGTTTTCCCTCTGTGGGTAAGCATTGGTTCCATGGTGTGAGTGGTAGAACTCTGCTCGTCTCTGTCGTGGTCGCCACGGTGAGTGAGAGACAGCTCATGCCGTGGTCTGCCACGGTGAATCAATTCCAATCTCTGACATGTCTTGTCAGAGCGGTGCAGCAGCTTTTCTTTTGGTATTTGAATCGCTCCGCGTTGAGAAGCTCGATAATAAATGGACTACTACGCCACCTGAGATGGCATATGTAAAGAGAAAAGAGATGTACATGTGCTCTGATTTGGTGTTGTTGTTGTTGGTGCATGCTTCACTGTTCATGGTAGTGGGTGCGGGGAGATGCCTCTCCTGGATTGATCTTCGTTTCGTAAATTGAGCAGTTCGTGGTCTCCTCAGGTGCATGCTTATGTTCTCAAGTGAAAATTGTAATGGTCTGAAGATAGGGACACATGTAAAATATGAACAAACTGATTTGTCCTCTTTCCGGGACCGGTTCTGATTTGATTGTTGATGAAAGAAAGTTCAAAGGGCCCAGGGGAGACATCAAAAATGAGTTTCAAGCATAGAATCTTACGATAGATTATCACAGTCTTTAATTATTAATTAAGCTGATTAATATTTTTTATATATATAATTATAAAAAGTTCATCGGTGCATCAATGGGGACCTCTTTGAGAATCTTAGTTTATATAACTTTTCGAACCTTAACTTAAGCAATCTGGGAACCTTAAGTAATCTGATAAGTCTATATTTAATCATTATTGATTTTATTCTTTCGGGATTCATGCATCTCAATAAATATCTTTGAGGATAAGGATAATGTTGAACGGATTTATGAACTTTTGATTTCTTTATTCATCAACAACATGCGACTAGATATTCTTATCTGACATTGCTAATTATGCAAGTTCAAAAGTGATTTTATGTTGGTTCCAAATCATCATCCTAGAATAAATGAAATATAACTTATTATCTATCTTCTTTCATCTCATATCTATCCAAATTATTGATCATTACCGAAAGCAACATAGGCATTCTTGGCAAGTATATGAGGTTTGAGAGGTCAAGCAACGAATCATAGAATTTCACAAGTAACACCAAGCAAATCTTCCCTTGGCATTATTGGTAATATATAACCCTAAATTACTGTATACAAAACCACCGTATCAATTAAAATGTTCTTCATTTACTCATCAATAACCTTAGAGATAAAAAACAAACCAAATATTTATAATTGCTTAAGATTTTTATATATTTTAAGAAAACATCAAAGAAAGTAACGTAAGCATCTAAGCATATTTATGAGGCCCAAACACTTGAATCCATCTTTTCCTTCTATTAAGTTGAAATATAGTTGTCTAACTCCAAACTAATCGATGTTCCATTTCATGTTTGATTCTTACTAGTATTAAGAAGGATCGAATTTAGAAGATATTGAATCTTACAAAACTATGTTAACAATATATCTAACAAAACTTATCTGATGCTTAAGTTAGCTCTGGATTTATATGTCGACAGAAAATCGAGCGTGATAAAATTGAAAACACTAACTGTATAAGAATTATTTCATGTTTTAAGATTAGACTTTTATAGTATGGCTTTAGGACAATTTTATAGTATGGCTTTAGGACAATTATGCTTTCCTGACTCAAGTGGAATCGTGTTGAATATAAGGAACATGTGATAAACATACATGACATAGTCGATAACATCTAGAGAGAATCACTGTCTGTCATACGTAATGAAAGTACTGTAGATGTAATATGATCGCCGAGTACCGATAATACTGTTGAGATGTTAATCATGTCCTTATTTTTCTATCAACTTCCATCCCATAAGTTAATCTCGGATCACCCAGTTTCGCTCCGGACACTTGTAGCCTTTAATCTTTTGATCCTTCCTTTAATCTTTTGATCCGCACAAGAGAGAGTCTTCTAATTCTAATAGCTAGTTTGTTGCACCAGACTGTCATGGACCTTGGCAAAGGCCAATTCTCCAGCCTCGCCAACAACAATGGCCTCCGCGCCTTCGGCTTCCGGCCGTTTACCTCTTCGTGAACATCCACATGTTGCTCATCAGCCAGAACGAGACCCTGACAAAGCTCAGGCATCGTCAGCCTACCCACGAATCCATCAACCTCCGAGGAGGCGACAGCGGAGGAGAGGCGGGGGCGCCAATGGCGATTCTTAGCCGGCAGATCTCGCTGGAGAGCGGCATCGCCTGGGTCGAAACGGAGGAGAAAGAAGTCCAGGCAAGAAGAAGCAGCGACGCCAAAGAGGAGCCACGGGTGGTTCTATCGCGGAACAGCCGGAGCTGTGGAGCTCCCGGTGCCACCGCGGGGAATGCCGGCCAGAGAAAGGGAGATTTCAGCATGTTCCGGACGAAGTCGGCGCTCGCTTCGAGACAGAATTCCTTCTTGTCGTCGCGGAAGGAGAGCGGACCCGATCTCAACCACGCCGATGGCGTCCCTGGATTAGCCGGGACTGACGACAGAGTTAACAAGAGCGTCTCCGCCGGAAGGTACTTCGCCGCGCTTCGAGGGCCGGAACTCGACCAAGTCAGGGTAAGTAAGAACAAATCCTAAAGGCCATCATGTACTTGCAGTTATCGGCGCAATTCGAGATCGTTTCTACCTCGTGCAGGATTGCGAGGACATCCTCCTTCCCAAGGGCGAGGTGTGGCCGTTCCTCCTCCGCTTCCCGATCGGGTGCTTCGGTATGTGTCTCGGCCTCGGTAGCCAGGCAATCCTGTGGAGAGCCCTCGCGTCGAGCCCGGCCATGGCGTTCCTCCATGTGACCCCTGACATCAACCTCGTCCTCTGGCTTCTCGCGCTTGTAGTCTTCGTCTTCGTCTCCATCACCTACATCCTCAAGTGCGTCTTCTACTTCGAGGCCATATGCCGTGAGTACTACCACCCCGTCCGAGTGAACTTCTTCTTCGCGCCGTGGATCGCCTGCATGTTCCTGGCCATCGGTGTCCCGGCCAGGCTTGCGCCGAAACAGCCCCACCCGGCCATCTGGTGCACCTTAATCGCACCCGTCTTCGTCCTGGAGCTCAAGATCTACGGGCAATGGCTGTCGGGGGGGAAGCGCCGGCTATGCAAGGTGGCCAATCCATCGTGCCACCTCTCGGTGGTCGGCAACTTCGTCGGCGCGATCCTGGCGGCCAAGGTAGGATGGGCGGAGGCCGGCAAGCTCCTATGGGCGGTCGGGCTAGCGCACTACCTCTGCTTGTTCGTTACCCTGTATCAGCGGCTGCCGACCACCCAGGCGTTGCCCAAGGAGCTGCACCCCGTGTACTCCATGTTTATTGCGACGCCGGCGGCGGCAAGCATCGCGTGGAGTGCCATTTACGGGAAGTTCGACGCCGTGGCGAGGACCTTCTACTTCATCGCCCTCTTCCTCTACTGCTCCCTCATCGTGCGCATCAACTTCTTCAGAGGATTCAAGTAAACGACTCCCCAAGCGAACACAAGAATCCTTCTCTCCTAAGCTCATAATCGGCAGTTTTTGAAGCGCAGGTTCTCGGTGGCGTGGTGGTCGTACACATTCCCGATGACGACGGCTTCCGTCGCCACCATCAAGTACGCGGAAGAGGTTCCATGCTTCTTCACCAAGGGCCTGGCGGTGAGCCTTTCGGTCATATCCTCGACCATGGTGTTTCTGTTGCTCTTGTCCACCCTCCTCCACGCATTGGTTTGGCGATCCTTGTTCCCGAATGACGTTGCCATTGCCATCGCTAACGACGGCAACGGCGGCTCGAGATTGCGGGGAACGGAGAAGGCGGCGGCGGCGGCCCAAAGGAGATACGACCTCAAGCGCTGGGCGTAGCAGTCCCCTCTTGGCAACTCTCGAGAGATGGGAATCCTTGCTGGATTCCTTGGAAGGAAATAAAGGGATTCATGATTCCGGAATCATAACTCGGGTTTCTAATTCATTTTTTACCATTGTAACTTGAAAAAATCCATTTGATTTTTATCAAATGACACCCCTAATTAGTTTTCACCTCAAAATACTCAAAAGTGGGCGATGATGGAATCCAATCCTAAAATATTCTAAAAATATAGTCTACCATCCTAAAATCTCAATCGCATTACCCTCTCTTCATATATCATATAAGTCAAGATGATCCGAGATAGATTTGCAATACCAATGGTCCGACAAATTTTCGATATGCAAACCAGTGTAAATCAAATGGTACACTCGAAGACCTGTATCGAGCAACATAGGTCATGCACCACCGGATACACCTACTACAAAGGCTGGTATCACCCAGTGTTAGGTACATGCTTTGAACCCAACCTTTCTAGGTTTTTCTTTGAGATTTGATATGTAATCATGTACTAGACACATGAACATTTACCGATCCGAACCCTGACCAGTGCAGTAGCAATACATGAAACTACAAATCTTGCACAGAGATAACTCTACTTGGCTAAAACATCGAACTATCATTTAAATGATAATACAGGAAAGGCTTTTTTAAATAACTCACTTTGTAATTAATATAATACATTTAAGCTAAAAAGCGATCGGATTCTAGGATCTGCATTGTTAGGCCCAACATAAAACAGAAATCACCAATTATAAGGAAAAGAATTACCGTGTGAAAGATGCTTGCAAACTCCTGATCTTCCATCCTCTTGTCTTCTTAAGTCCTAGGCAACTGAAAGCTGTGAAAGACAGGAAACCATTCCTATACAGTTTCTGAAAGAACATTAGTTTGCCAGAATAAAAGGCAATTTAATGTCAAAGAGCACATGCATTTCACCTAAAACCAGATACCAAACAACTTAAACATTCTATACATACTTGCGAGATTGTCATGTGGATGATGAAGTCTCGATGCCTTGTGAATTCTTTTCAAATAGCTTGCAAAGACTAGAAAATGATGCTGAAATATCTCAGATGGTGAAAAACATATCTCATTAAAGTAGATAACTCTTGTTCCGAAGGAAATATCAACATCAATAACTACTGCTCCACCTCTAGCATGTTCAAGCACCGACCACAATCACACGTAGAACTCAGAACCCCATTACAGGTTATCAGATAAAAAAAATCAATGTTCCAAGCTTGGCATAAACCGTGAACTAGTACCTACCTACCAAAACAAAGTCGTCATCATCAAGAACGTCTACATCTTTTTCTCCCACAAAATTCTCACGCCCAAGTGCTTCCACGATACCAACAAATTCAAGTCTCCTCGCAAGAGGAAGAGGAACATATGGCAACCTGAATACTGGCCGAATCACACCAAGCTGCGCAAGAGCTGTATTGAGACCTATAGGGTTTGGCTCCTGGAACAACCATTTAATAAGAGGCATCAACTTTGAGTTCAATAAAGGATTCTTGCCTTGAAACATGATCTCATGCATCAGACCTGGAACAAGGTTGCTAGCAACAGATATAACCCCTGTTGCTCCAGATGCCCACCTAGCATCGTGACACTCATCATCATTTCCGCTCCATATTACAACCCCTTTATTTACATAATCTTTGATGCGATCATTTCCCATGCACTCCTTAACACCTGCCATGTTAGGATTTCCTGAGATTGTATGTATCACTGGAGGAGGAATATCCTGTCCAGTCCTTGATGGCACATTGTATATGATTGTTGGGCCCATGGAAAGGATAGTCTCAAAATGTGACACCATTCCTTGCATGGATGTCTTCCCATAATAAGGATTGATGTGTAATGCAGCATGCATTCCTACAGCAAAGCCTTGTTCTGTTGCATGGATTGCCTCTCGCGTGGAGTTGCTTCCAGTATTACCTATAACTTTGACTGATGCACCAAAACAGTTTACAGTGTGTCCAATGAGCATAATGTGTTCATCCCAGCTCATGAGTTGGCCTTCTCCCGTTGTACCTCCCACTATTACACCTTCAGCACCATTGACAATCTGCATGTGCATTAAGGAGTCATAAGCTTCAAGGTCAAATCTCCCATCGGGTAGATATGGGGTCTTAATGGCTGTGATTAATCTTAAACCTTTAATATCATCAACTGATGTCCTGAAGCAGAATATAAGAACAGAGTTATCATCAAAAGTTTCAACCTGAAACAAGAATTCTCTAATATTTATAATACTAAATAATTACTTGGTTTACACAAAATGAACAGAAAGATACTTTTTTCCAATACAAAAATTCCATAAAAAATAGCTTGTACAGTCAACACAACAAGTCCGATAGCCATGATACTACCACAAAAATTATGTGGATGTTGATGAAACAGGTTCCATAATTCCAATCCATTAAATCCAACACAATTCAGAATAAAATAATCAGTAACTGAATCTGCACCACATTTAAATTAGTTGAAACCATGAAAACTAGTGATCAACAATTATGAGATCCCATCATAAGAACAAATATGACCAGAAAATTTCTTCAATATGTAAAAACCAGTTAGATTAATAAAAAGCACAGAGAAAAACTATTGTAAACAATAGTAGCCAATAAATTTCAATTTTCTTTAGTATAAAAATTGACCAAGAAAAGCCCCTCCAGAGTAAACAGAAGTGTTTCACGGTACCATTCTTTTTAACACCCAAATATATCACCCCCCTGCAGTCAAACTTAAAAGAACAATTTGTTGACCACACAGCAATGTCATCCAAATCAACAGGCAAAAGTAATTTAGAAGAATTAATATCATCTGCCATGTGTGGATAAACCATTCTTTCTTTCTGTAAAACCAACCTATTCTTAACTTCTAGGCTGCGCATTGGAAGGTGAAAATTGGGAATGACAGCAGCTTTTGGAGATCTCCATCTTGTAGTCCTAGATGTGTAAGTACAAGATAAGTATTAGCACAGAGCAGACAGGCAAATTATCGATCAAAATTTATATGTGGCTCAAGCTAGCAAGAAGTTTGACCACCAATAGCAGATATAACAGTCTCATGCAAAATGTCGTACACTGTTAACCATCAGTCTACAAAGCTTGAAAATAGGAAGAAATATACATTCAGTTCAGCAGAGAAATGCCACTTATAAATTATGAAATTAATGATATTGGTAAAACAACATGCCAAGAAAGTGACAAGTTTGCATTTCTTGTCGCCACTATATAATAGCAAAATATTACAAACAGCTAACTATATGTTGGCACCCTTGGCATGAGTTTGTGTTGGGTATACCTTTGACATGAGTTGATGTCAGGCATGCAAATACCTTTCTGGCACCATATGTATTAACCCATGTCAATGTGTCAATTGGTATAAAGTTATGTACATACATAAAAAATATTTTCCAGTGACATAAACGTGTAATAAATTTTGCAAATGATTATCCTACCATATTCTTCTACATGGATAATGATATTCACTTTTGAAGCTTGTCCACAGGCTATATTAATATACTGTTCAATCTTGAGACAGAATAATAATTAACAACCTAAAATAATGAGACATTTCTTGTAAGAAGGGTGGGCGGTCTGAACCTATGTTCTATTTACCACGTCCAAGTAAAATTTGGAAGGCCAAGATTCTATATTATCTGAGGAAGTTTAGTACATTCTCTGCTTGTTAATTTCTTACTTGGAAGATCATAGACATGTAGATGAGCACCAGATTCCAATTCTTAAAGAGAAATTGCAAATTTGATACACATCTTACACGCAACAAGGAACATCTTTTCAAGAACGCTGGACTTTTCAAAATCGTAATGCGCCCATGAAAACAGCACAATCCTGAGTGGCTATCAATTAGCATCAACTACTGAAGTGATTTAAAACTATGGCAGACCCTATGTGGAAATACCCAGTGCTAAGGCCACAAAGTGCAATTTTTCCGTTAGTCAACATGAAGATTGGGAGGAGAACGGAACAAAAAGTACATTACAACACATGGATCTATCATCCAAGCCAGGGTAAAATGAGATAAACCTTAGGCAGGAGTCAGGTGCCGGGCGAAACGGCTTCAGCGGAGATCTAAGAGGTGCAACCACATCGGTCGACGACAAGCTGGGGTTCGTCGTCAGCAATGCCGCCATGCTCCGTTCTATTTATCGCCTTCTTATCAACTGGAGGAAGAACAAACAAACAACAACGCCAAGACAAGAAAAGATCGGCTCTGTTGACGCGACTCGATGAGGAGAGGTCGAACGATTCAGTGGACGATGGTAGCAATAGTGGCTCTGGAAGAAAGGTGGCGGCGATGGACGCCGCGCGGAAGGGCGCAAAAGAGAGCGCGGGCTCGGAGACGGCACAAGGGTTGTGAAAGGTGCCCTCCTTCCTCGAGTCATTTTATTAGGGCTTTTAAAAATGGGAACCGGCCGTTTCTTACTCGTTTCCTGCTTTCCCTGGCGAATGGGAGACGGCGGTGATAGACTGGGCCTAGAGAAGCCCAAAAAGGTTGACATGACAGCGCGGCCCGTGACCATGTGGATGTGTGCTTATGCTTTTTTTGCTTTTAGAAACACTGTTTGCTGTTGGAATGGAAGCATTTTGGAAAAGACCATTGAGATGCCAACTGAGTTTTGCATGGAAATTGGCTGTCCTCTTGCAGAAGTGTTCTCAAATTTCAAAGATTCCCATTTCATTTCATTTTACCTTTTGATAAGATGAAGCGTTCTACAAATGACTTCACAAATTAAGTAGAAGGGGAATTAGTTTCCTTTTGATAAATATTTAATCGTATTACCGACAATCTCAAGAACATAAGCTCTTAGAAAGAGCTCTAAATATACATAAGCTCGATTAATCTTAACACACGAACCAAACCCAAATGTGCAATTTTGATTATATTACGACAAGTCCCAAAAGTTTAACTCGAGTTGATTAAAAAAGAGTTTGATGTATATTAATAGATTCTATCAACTTTTCCTTTTTTCATAAAGGTATAATAAATCTCAACTATTTATAATCTATTATATGAATCTTTTATTACCATTAAGTTAAGAGTATTTAAAGCACTAATGGTCTAATAATTTTTTTTAATTTTAAATATACTTGATGATTATATTTTAATCTCAAATATATTTATTGTTGAGAGAAGATGTTGTTGATGTCCTGATTACCCTGACGTGGTATGGACCTGTATACACAGGGTTGTCCGAGATGTTTATGAGGTAGAAACATCTAGCTCTTGTAGTATCACCTGTACAAAGACATTTTTTTTAATTTTAAATATACTTGATGATTATATTTTAATCTCAAATATATTTATTGTTGAGAGAAGATGTTGTTAATGTCCTGATCAATCTGACGTGGTAAGGACCCGTATACACAGAATTGTCCGAGGTGTTTATGAGGTAGAAACATTTAGCTCCTGTAGTATCACCTATACAAAGATCGAGGTCGAAAGATATTTCTCCACTTGATCCCTCTAATGCCAAATTAGTAATCCAAAGTATCTGAGTGTAGACGTGAATAGTAAAACAAAGGTAAACCCCCTTCTCATTGTGTTGAAGACAAACTTTTATATCTGGTCATAAAGGAATAGAATATTCTATTAAATATTATGTGGAGATACAACCTTTATATGCCTTAAACAATCTTCCCTTAACCTCTTGTTTACACGGGTAAAAGGGAATGAGGGGAGGGGATGCAACTCATAATTATCTGTCTTAAACCCTTGCCTATGTAAGTAAATGAGTGGAGGTTAAACTTCATCATCTCCTTCTATCCCAGATACCATGTGATGATTAAGTGTTCAATGATAATTAGTTTATGATGTACTCTGTATCATTGTTCCCCTCCCCCAAAGGCATATTTCAGGTTTCTTACCAAAGGGGTTTAAAGCACAACGTCTAAGATAATTAGTTTATGATGTACTCTGTATCATTTGTCCCCCTCCCCCAAAGGGGTTTAAAGCACAACGTCTAGTTCATTCAGAATATCAATCTTATGCATCTTTGATCGATTATCAAACTAGTAGTATGTTTAATTCGTTTGACATAAGTTTATCCGTCACGTCTAGTCCATCGTGCCCCCTATATCATCTGACATGAGTACGTCCGTCACGTCCATCTAGGATCACCTCTCCCAACATTGTTGGTAGCAATCCATTACTAATTTGCCCCTTGTATCATCAAGGGATGCATATTGGTCAAATGGGGTTGAGTTTTCTAATCTCACCGTCTCATCCCAACCTCCAAGCCTCAAGAAGTCTAACCCTTACCTCTGTCAAGGCGGGGAGGTCAGGAAGCCCAACCCCTGCCTCTACCGAGGAATGGAGATCGAAAAGTCCAACCTCCACCTCCACTAAGGCATGGAGGTCGGGAAGAGATAGGAAGGTCGGAAAACACGACCCCGTCCAACCAATATGCATCCCTCGATGATATAAAGGTCGGGTTGGCAATGGATCGTCACCTGTAACACTAGGGGAGGCGATCTTAGACAAACATACTGGACGAACTAAACACACCACTAGGTTGACAATGGATCGAAGATGTATAAGCATGATATTCTAGATAAATTAGACATCGCACTTTGGACCCCTCTAGTAAGAGCCCGAAAGCACGCCTTGGGGAGGAGAGGGAGGGAGGACAAATGACAAGAGTACATCATCAGTTAATCATCATTCGACAATAATTGTCACATAATATCCAGAGTAGAAGAAGAAGATGAAAGTCACCCTCCACCCATCTATCCACGTGTCCAAGGGTTTAAGACAAACAACCCCCCCTTTATCACCCACGTAGATAAGAGTCCAAGGGAGGATGTTTGAGGTAATTAGAAGCTGCCTCCCCGTAGAATATTTCATAAAATATTCCACCCCTCTACGACCAGGTATAAAAGCTCGTCTTCAACATAATGAGAAGTGAGCTTATCTTTTTTGATCATTCACATACGTACTCGTATATCTCGGGAACTAACTTAGATGTTGAAAGGATTGGGTCGAGAAACCTCTTCCAACCTCACTTTTATGTAAGTGATATTTCGAGATCTCGATGTTTCTACCTAAGAGGCACCTCGAACAACTCTCCACATACGGATCCGAACCACATTAGGCTAACCAAGACGCCAATGATATTTTCCCTCAACACTTATGATTACATAGAACTATGACGTCTTTTATCATTTCAGATATTATACTTTGATATAATAAATAATACCTTAAGGAATCTTTTCATCCGATTAAATAGTTGATCCAATATAACTGAAACTTTCACTTAAAGAAATTTATTACCTATTCAACTTAATTATATCATGTTATCTATTTCTAATACTACTAAAAATTTAATTTAGTCCTATTTTATGGAAGACCTTTAATCATAAACAATTACCTCCGGAACTCTACTCTTAGAATTAATTCGGAGTTTATAAAGTCAATTAATAAATAAGATGGATATAATCCAAAATCACAATGCGAAACGTGCATCTTTTGTTGGACCACAATCTCATTCTAGCTTTCACAAACTTCGACAAAAATACAAAGATTTAGGACAACCTATACAAATCGAAACTTTTCAGCATGGTTATGATTTAAAGAATAGGTCAATTTCCATAAAATTCATGCACTAGTCCCTCCCAAATAAACCAAATCTCCTACACCAAACACAGCAAATCTTCATTTACACAATTGCTGGAAGAAACAATTAAACAAGCCACCATTTACTTTCTTCTATATATGTAGCAATTCTCGCTCCTTGGTCAAATTACTGCTCAGATCTGGAATCCATTACCGTGTCATCCTGTTGTTTCTGTAGTTGGTAGGGAGGCACGTGTGCACGTTGCGGCTTTGACTGCAGTTGATACCTCTGAGGATCCATGGATGCTTGTTGATTCGAGCTCTTGGAAGGATGAGCATCAGCAAGCCCTGTAGCAGCAAGCTTCAGACGCTGCACTTCTGCGGTCAGAGCCTCGTTTAGCGCTGCATAATGACACAACAACGGATTGGTTAACATCAGCTCCCAGACACCAATTTTGCAAGCGATAGGCTTTACCATCTCTCAGTTGCGCCTGCTGTTCCATAGCTTGAAGACGAAACCTCAGCTCGTGGTTATGATTTGTGAGCCCAGCTGAGTCTCTCTGCAGATACGAAGAGAATGGATGTGTACATCAACTTTTAGACAACCTAAAGCAGGAGGAATCCATATTTGCCACAACTCTGTGTTGGGGACATGGAGGACAGACAGAGAACAAATCTCACTTGCAGAAAAGTCAGCTGCGTTGACAAATTGGTGGTTTCCGTCTGCAATGTCTGCACCTTGTGTTCTAACTCTGCGATGTACCTCATCTTACGCTCTTTGGAACGCGCAGCAGAATGTCGGTTGGCTAATATCCTGAGACAGAGAGATCAAGTTAGCCGAAGATGATGGGAGAGAATTCATGCACAAAATGTTTTCTTTGAGCGTAGAAAACCTCTTGACGCGTTTAGGATCGGTCATTGCCATCTCGACGAGCTTCTCGTTCTCCATGATCTTCTTCATCTCTGCAGCAGTAAAAAGGCCATTGCCAAACTCTAAGCTGAAGGTGTTGGGCGCCACGTCAAATGAATTGGCTTTAGAGCTCTGCCTCGCTCGGAATCCGGGGGAAGGCAGCAGCTTTTGCGGCTCCTCCTCGAGGTTGAACTTGCCCATGAAACTGTCCATCGAGAAACTCCTACAGTGCCTAGAGGTCGCCATGACCTGAGCAGGATCACCTGCAGCATTTCGCTTCAGCCCGCCCTTCATATGTTCTTTCGCTTTGCTATCTGCTTCGTTCTCGCTACTGTCAGCGGCATTCGTCTTGGATCCGCTGTCTCTGCTGTTCAGATCCTCGCGGTTGTCCTCGGAGGAATTTAGCGCATCGAAGCCATCCAAATTCATGTAAGCGTTGAACAAGTCATCGCCCGAGACGGCATCGGCATCCAATCCGACGTCCCAGTGGTTCTCCAGCTTCACTCCCGCCACCGTCAGCTTAGCAGAGTCCAGAAATCCCCCGGCGAAAGGGGCGGCAGCCGCGGCCTGCACGGGCAGAGACGGGGGGAAGAAGGCGGACGGGACGTCGCTCTGGGAGCGCCGGTGCGTCTTGCGAGGTGGAAGGTCATCCCTTTCCTGGGCGGCGGCGGCGGCGACGTTATTGGGCGGGAACGGCGGGGAGTGGGAGCTGGGAACGTCGTGGTCGTCCATGGAGACATCCGCTGATACTGAGTCGGAGAGGGAGGTGGTCGACGAGGAGTCGCCGCGGCAGATCAGGGTCGGCAGTGAGTCGAGGGAGAAGAAGGTCGGTTGGGAGCGGGAACGGGAGTGGTGGCGGGCTACAGGTGGCAGCTGCTGCGCGGCCACCGCCAAGGGCGGCGAGCGAGGGGGGAGGGACGGCAACTGGGAGCAAGGGGAAGCGGGAGGGACGCCTGGGCGCTTCCCACACTCGGCGCCAATGTTGGAGTACGGCCCAATGGCTTGCGGAGCATTGGCGTTTACATGGTACTGCTGCTGTTGTTTGGAGACGGACAAGAATGGGTTGCCCGGCGTCTGCTTCATCGGTCCAATGCCGGTTTCATCCATGCCTTTCGAAGCTAAAAAAAGAGGAGCGGAAGAGGAGAAACGTGAGGAGCTCAAAGGAGACGGCGATGCGGCCGTCTAAAGAGGGCGACCCGTTAAATGCTGGGGAATGGTGGCAGACTGGCCCGGTGATGCGACACGCCGCTTCTATGCTCCTTCCGTCTCTTTTTTTTATCAGAACGGAAGACTCAAGAGAGGGAGAGAGGGGCATTTAGAAGCTCGCACATGCCAGCACACCCCGTGACCGTGTGGGCCCGGGACGGCATGTCGCTTATGACTGAAGGCGTCGTCGTGCCGTGTCGTGCCTGCACTCCACCGGCGGTGGTGAATGGATCCATTCAAAAGGGCAAAAAGAAAGAAGACGGAGATTTGAGTCTCCCGAGAGAGGCGGTGTAAGGGTGCATGTATTAGGATTCGACCTGATACGGTTTGTGGAGTGCCTCTCACATTGCTCGACGTGGGTTCGACACTCCATTTCTAGCCATCAACATGCGCCTACGGAGACGTGGTCCCACGAATTACAAAACGAATTGGTGCCTTACTTGACACACTAGGGGTCGGGGTTGCTCTAATTACTGAGTCGGTGAGTCAATGCAACGTGGATTGACCTCGACAAAAGGCGGAGCGACGGTTTCGAGACCACGAGGCGGACGGTGGGGTGGGACCGCCTTCGTCAAGCGCTTCACGTGGTTGTGCCCGGGTTTGCTTTTCCCGTACTGAGCGACCGATGCTTGTTCCAAAGTGGCGGCGACGCGTGTCTGCTGCGTCTCATCCGGCGAGAGCAGCGTCCCGAACATGTGCACCGCTCGGGGCCACCAGCTTCGACAAGACATCCGCCGAGCCTCCGCCTGCTTAACGGGTCAGGGCCGCCTCCAAGTTGCCAAGCATGCTCATCTCCGTCCCTGATCAAGAATTCAGAACAAGAATCATGCAAGTTATTAAAGTTGGCCAACGCATAGTTACTTACGCGCCTCCTTTTTAGCTGTGATGACGCCCTGAGACTCGTAAAGTTGGCCAACGCATAACCATGCAAAAGCACCGCAAACTCGTCATTATTCTCCTGTTCTCGGATCATTAAGGGCTCAACCACCGACCTTTCACTGCACGAGTACCAATTAAGAGATGTGATGATATTAAGGACACTCATCGTAGAAGCTATTTATGAAACCTACCAATAGCAATAAAACAAGTCCTAATATTCATCACAAGGAACCATGACCACCAATGCGTCACGAGTGAGACGACACGAAAACTGTGAATCCCACTCAAGCGTGATCGATGTCGTGAAATGCAACGAACGGCACCGAGTAAAACACGGGAAACGTCTCGAGGAAGTGTAAGAAGGATCCAAGCGTGCCATCAGCTACTGGAACTCGCTAAGATCAGTTACCGCTTCGTTAACCGTAAATGTAACCATTAAAACATTTTTGAGAGCATGCACTTACACAACACAAATTTGCAATTGATTTAACAAATAGAAACAGTGATAGCAGCCAAACTGATCTGGGGATGATTTAGTGACTTCAGTAGTCATTTGGCTGAGAGTTGTGCTCCTCGAGAGAGACATGATACTTCGATTAGCTGTTCATCATCGTCGCCGACCATCTTCTTCTTTGGCGTAACTGTTTGCCGCTTGCATTATTCTGTCTTTGAACAATGGTTTGATTCATTCGCCAGAGTTGCTGCGGGATGAACGCCTCTGGGAAGTAACACAAAACAAAAAACTCTTTAAATAAGCCCGTATTTGGTGCTCTAAGCCCAAACCTCTGATAATACTTCAAAGAATATTACATGTTATAAACCTTCATGGAAAAAACAAAATCTTAAAATACCAAAACTGAAAAATTTACCTATAATTAATGCTGACTGTAGTTGGCAATTTTGTCACATATGCTTAACTAACTAGCGCTGGTAAGAAAAATTGGTGGATCAGTCAAAACTTACCATTCTTGCTTGTGGTAAGCAGTCAGCTGAAAACATCCCCATGGAAGTGAGAACATCTTTCTGACTCTAGCACGTCATCTTGATTATTATCTCAAAATCTATACACCTGCATATGGCCCATCAAGACAAAGTCAACTATGTTTAACTCGTGACAAAATCCAAAAAGCAGAGCCATCAAGAAATGTAAAAGTGTCAATTCGAGGATTTAAAAAGCAGCACTTCAATTAGAACATCCTTGGAATCAAGTATCGACAGTAAGTCTATCTTTATTATTTAGTTAAGAAAAAGATTAAGGTTCATTTTAATCTACGTGGTTTTGACCATTCATCACTTAACCCGATTTACTTGTATATAAAAAAAAATTTATATTTTAAAAAATGTGTATATAAGTTCATTCTATCAAGTATGAGTTAGCGGACGTTAATATCTACTTTCGTAACATGATAACTCATAATAAACTATTAATATAATAATATATATATCATTTATTTTTTAAAAAATGATCCATTTTAGCTCTTGTGGTTTTAGTCATGGACCACTTAAGTTCTTATAATTTGGTTTGTGTTTAAAATAACTCATACATTTTTTAAAATATAACATATAAACTTCTTCTGTCAAGTCTGAGTTGATAGACATTAGAGTATGCTTACGTGACACGCTGACTCATAATAAATCATTAATATAATTATATGTATAATTTAAGTTTAAAAAAAAAATTTATCTTATCGAGAAAGAGAAAACAATGGAGATCATAGTGGCAGACAAAGGCGGAGAGACAAAAATAGGAGAGGTCGGAGGCGGAAGTGAGGAAGAGCTGGACCATCACATCGAAGGCGTGACGAGCAAGGGCGCATGAGAGGATGAAATGGGAGACAGTGGGGATGAAGACGCCTAAGAAGAGGAAGAAAGACTAAGAGACCATTATATACCTAGTGTCATTAGTCGACGTACATCTACTTGAGACAGGACCAGAAGCTCTTGAGCTTATCGTTAGCGCGAGAGAGGCTGCATGCGTATGACATAGTGGTAAGCAACAATGGCTAATCGGACTTGATACAAGGAGCTTATATGCTATATTTTTGAAAATGTAAATGTTATTTTAGATACGAGCAAAACCCTAAGAGCTTAAATAATATATGATCAAAACTACAAGGGTTAAAATGGATTATTTTTTAAAACATAAATTATATATATCATTATATTATTAATTTATTATGAGTCAATATACCACATAAGTAAACTGTTAGGAAAAACCTATTAAAGCGGAATAATTCTTTTTTCTCTTTGTGTATCAAAATGGGTTCCTCATCAAAATACCAACTTGTTATTAAAAGTACATATTAACTAGAATAGCATAAACAGTAGAGCAATAAATCAATCACAGAGTGAGACCAAATTTTTAACGTAAAAAACCCAACGCGGGAAAAACTATGGGACCATAGTCCACCTTAAACTTTCACTGTCAATAGTAATAATAACAAGTTTACAGTAAATCTTCTCTAGAATAACTAGAGGATCACAATAACATCAAGAACATAGATCTTGGCTCAACATTAACTTATTATCACCACCAAATATGGATTTCATGAAAAAAGAATTTTAGGTCTCACAGAATTGATATAGCAGGAAAGTACCTTAGAGTGGGTAAACTGTAGATCAATACCATTATGATTGTAGAGTTTACTGTAATGATTCTCCGCATAAAATTTGAGTCAAAACTCACAACGTTTAGCCACTTATTATCAAGTAGAAAACTCAAAAACCTATTTTTCTCTCTCCTTTCTTTCCTCTCGCTGTGCGCCGCTGCGTTCGCTGCATGCATTCGCTTCTCTCCGTTGCCCTCAATTGCGTGTCTTTCTTTTTCTTTTTTTTCTTTTTTTAATTACTGATTTAGGCTCAAAAGATTCAATTGTCTAAGCCAAACTGATCGTACTCGAAGAATACCACTTGCAATCATTGGGTTGAAGGTGTCGAGCTCAAAGTGACCATTTGATCCATCGATAGTTCTTGCAACATGATGGACCTGAAAGCATAAAAACTGTAATATGCTGCATAAAATACGGAAATAACTTTTATGCCAGGATTGAAATCAAATTCATAGATCTTGTTTAACGATGCATACCTTTTGATGTCATCTGTTCAGATATTTTTGTTTGATATGCAAGCACCATCTTTAATCCAAGATTGCTGCAACTGCAAGCACCATCTTTAATCCAAGATCGCTGCGAAATCTGCTTCCTATCCTTTCACAGGACCAACTAAAATTGATGGTTTTGGGGAGAGTGTTGAGAAAAAACTATAATCCCTCAATCGAGACGGAGAGGTGCATCTGTACGTGTATACGTGCTAACGTGTACTCAGTCCCTAGAGGTCTTGTCTATTTATAGGCGAGAGCAAAGGGTCTACGATAAGATCTTAGGAGATTTCCTCCCATCAAGTAACTTTAATTAAGCAAGAAGAATGTCAATAATAGCATCCACATAAACATATATCACCATATCCTTTATGACTTGCTCATAAGCCCCGTTCTAAGAACATATTCTTTGAATATTTTACATTATAAGGCTTTTATCAATGGATCAGCAATCATCATAGTGGTGCTCAAGTTCTCAATTGACACTTGCTGTTTCTGGACTCTTTCTCTAACCACCAAGTACTTTATCTCAATGTGCTTGGAACCACTAGAGTACTTGCCATTCTTAAAGAAGAAAATAGCTGCGGTGTTATCACAAAATATCTTCAGCGGCCTAGCAATTGAGTCGACCACACCAAGTCCTAAGATGAAATTTCGCAGTCATAAAGCTTGATTTGTGGCCTCAAAGCATGCCACAAATTCAGCTTCCATTGTTGATGATGCAATAAGCGATTGCTTTGCACTTTTCCAAGAAATTGCCCCACCAACTAACATAAATACAAATTCTGAAGTGGACTTCCTACTGTCGAGGTAATTTGCAAAATCAGCATCTGAATATCCTGTCACTTCAAGCTGATCTAATCTCTTGTATGTGAGTATATAATCTTTCATCCCTTGCAGATATCTCATTACTTTCTTTGCAGCTTTCTAATGTTCTATTCTTGGGTTGCTTTGATATCTTCTCAGCATTGCAACTGTAAAACTGATATCTGGTCTTGTACAAGTTTGAGCATATAATAGACTTCCAACTGCGCACCCATAAGGAATATTCTTCATTTGATTCATTTCTAAGTCATTTCTTGGGCATTGGTTTTGACTGAATTTTACACCTCTAGTAATAGGTACATCATTGGCTGAGTAAAGCTGCATATTAAATCTCTCCAAGATACGATCAATATATCATTTCTGAGACAATCCTAATAATCCTTGAGATCTATCCCTGAATATCTCAATGCCAAAAACATAGGCTGCCTCATTTATATCAACCATCTTAAAGTTCTTGTTGAGAAATATCTTAGTTTCGTGTAATAAACCAAGATCACTACTGACAAGTAAAATATCAAACACATATAAGATCAATATATTAAACTTGCTCCCACTTACCTTCAGATATATACACTGATTAACAGTATTTTCCTTAAATTTGAAGGTAGTAATGGTATTATGAAACTTTACATACCATTGTCTAGAAACTTGTTTAAGGCTATAAATGGATTTCTTAAGTTTACAAGCCCAACTTTCTTTTCTCTTTTCTATGAATCCTTCAGGTTGTTCCATATATATTTCCTCATTCAGATCCCTGTTCAGAAATGTTGTTTTCACATCCATCTAATACAACTCAAGATCATAATGAGCTACTAATGCCATGATGATTCTTAATAAGTCCTTTTTGGAAACTGGAGAAAAAGTCTCATTATAGTCAATGCCTTCTTTCTGAGGAAAACCTTTGGCCACAAATCTGGCTATATATCGTTTGATATTACCCGTTGAGTCATATTTTGTCTTAAAGACCCATTTACAACCGACTCGTTTACAATTATTGGGCAATTCAACGAGATCCCAAACACCATTCTGGACCATTGATTTTAACTTTTCTTTCATTGCAACATATCATTTTTCAGAATCATTACTTTGCATAATAATTATTGAATATTAATTAGTAAAAGAAAACTCATATGATAATCATGATAACATATAAATCATGCCTTCATGTGAAATATAAATATTATTTCATAATTTTAAATATTTACATGTGAATAACTAAATGAATATCCAAGAACAATAATTATATTTTATTTACCACATGTATAATCAATAATTCATATGAGAAAATTATAAAACTAAACCATAATTTATATTTTTTTAATCAAAATTAAATCTAATCAAATAATCAAAAATATAATCATGATTAAATTTAATCATAATTATAATAAATCATATTTATCAATTTTATAATTGAGAATATAAACTAAATTTCTCAATTTCGATAAAACTGTAAATATTTGAAAGGATATAAATCGAAAAAATACGATTTATGAAAGGTAAAACTGTAATTTGGCAGAAATTAGTATCCCTTAGATTTTTCTCAATAACCAATAAAATATCCTAAAATAGTTCTTAGATCCAATTTCTTTTCATGTGGATTGAATACTCTTATCTCTGCATGACACCGCCAAATATGTAAATGTCTTAGACTGGGCTTCCTACCGGTCTATAACTGAAATGGAGTTGATAGAATTGACTTACTAGGAACCTTGTTTAAGATATACATAGCTATCCTAAGAGCTTCACCCCACATCAACTCAGGTACAGAGGAATAACTCATCATGCTCCTAACCATATCCATAAGAGTACGATTTCGCTTTTCAACAATACCATTATGCTGTGACACACCTGGTAATGCATATTAAGCACAATACTCCGTTGTTCTATGAATCTAGCAAAAGGACCAATATTCTGACTAGATCCATTATATCTGTCATAAAATTCACCACCTCTATCAGATCTAACAATTTTAACTTTTCTATCTAATTGTCTCTCAACCTCATTTATGTACACTTCAAGAGTATCAACGGCTTGAGACTTTTCATGTATTAGATAAATATAGCCATATATGGATAAGTCATCTATAAATGTGATGAAATACTTTTCTCCACTAAAACAAGGAATATGGAGTGGTTTGCAGATATCAGTATGAATAATCTCAATGAGTTCTTTACTTCTTGTGGCATTTTTCTTTATATGTTTAGTTTGTTTTCCCTTAATGCAATCTATACAAACATTAAAATCAGTAAAGTCTAAATGTTCCAAAATATTATCATTCACTAATATTTCAATTCTTTCCTTGGAGATATGCCCCAATCGTCTATGCCACAATATAGAAGATCTTTCATTATTGAAACTACGTTTCAATCCAACACTTGATTGCAGGGTCATTAATGTCTTTGCAAACTCAA
>LVTN01000431.1:183334-196426 GCA_001649415.1 Musa itinerans | reverse complement strand
TATATATATATAGAGAGAGAGAGAGAGAGAGAGAGAGAGAGAGAGAGAGAGAGAGAGAAAACGTGGGGTATGTACTTCGGTGAGAATAACAAGTTAAACGGAGGGACAAGTGGCGGGCCTTCGGTGCTCTTCACCATCATTCCCCAAGGTTGGAGGCCTCTCTAGCTTCGTAGGCTTTGAGTGTAAGAGCATGGTCAAACACACATTGTATTGTTTACATTATGGGAATGCCATCCCATGGCGAAGAAAGAACAAAATAATTGATGATTCATTAGAGTGGGATTTGTTCTTGATAGAGGATTATGGGTTCCTTCTAGGGAAGCCATCATAACATATGTTATACTTTATTAGTCTTTAATTTCAAGAGTCACATAATATTTGTTATACTTTAATATCATGAAATAAGATTATTGTTGATAACCACTCTTTTGGCCTTAGTTTCCTATCTTGATGTTGGTCTTTTGTTCGTGGAGATGGTGTTAAGATAATTCTCTAGATTTAATGTAACAAAATCATAAGTTTTAGACTAATGGGACTTATATATATTTACCCCTTGAAAACAATTAGAACACCACAATTCTCTTTTCTTTCTTGCTTTTATTACACTTCAAGCAAAACAAAAGGTTACCATGAAAAGTTTATGGGTGAGCCAAAAAGAGCATGATATAATAACACATGAAATATATAGAGCTACATGAAAAGTTGACTGTTGTAGGGTGAAGGGGGCATATTCAACATTGAGAACGTTAGTGTCTTCTTCATGCCAGTCAAATGATGCACTCATGACAAATCTTAATGGGCAACCTATGTTTTATACTTAGCAAACCTTGAGGGTTATATTTCCACAATATGCAAGTCATTAAAGATTTAGTAGATACCAGTTACTTCAATTTCTGCAATGTCTTTAAATCCTCGCTACTCTTAAATATCAATTATTTAAATTTTTAGTTCTTGATCCGTTTTTGTTATGATTGATAAGTATTTTTGAGATTTATAGAGCTAGTGTCCTAAGAGGACACTATAATTTGGTTCTCGAAAAGAAAAAAAATCCTCGAAATTATAGTTTAGTTCTTCTGTAGATATCTCATGTATATTTAGATCCGGGGAGAACAAGATGTGAGGGATACTTTCGATATTCTAGAATTTCTCTCTAGAGAGGATGCTATCTAGTGTTTCTAAAAAGAGTGAGAAAAAAAATATAAATTCTTCAGGATTTATGAGAGAATATGCAATAAGAGTCATGCTTGAGAGGGGATAACACAAGGGTATTGTAATTGATCTCACAGAAAAATATAAGGTAATAATATAAGGATATTGTATTGTAATACAAGGGTATTATAATTGATCTATCCATAGATGTAGATAGAAGTTACTAAACCACATTATATATCAAATCGACTTTTTGATATGTTTTTAGATAATTGATCTTTGGGTTTTCTTTTCATTTTTTAAAGTCTTTCTTCCTCCCTAACAACTTTCAAATTTAAGCCTGACAATTTGTCACTGTTTCTTCAAAGAATCTCACCTTAAATTTAGACTAGACTCAATTCCTGCCTCCAAGCTCACAAAATAATCCCCTCACTTTACTAATTATATTATATTATATATATATATATATATGTGTGTGTGTGTATGTGTATGTGTGTGTATTAATCAAGGGACATCAATTTTATCATAAATAGGTTGAATTGGTACTTACCATATTTGTATTAAAAAAAAAGAACCGTGATCAAGTAGAATAGAAAGCTTTGATCAATAGATTTTAATCCTTATTAGAAAGGATGAATACAGGACACAAAACTTCAATTGGTATATAATCAATATATGTAAACTTACCTCTGTGGTCATAAGATCAATTCTACTAATCTTTAGTCTTCTATAATAATAATAATAAATAAATAATTTACCTACGGATGGAATTGACTTGGTTGAGGCTATTCTCAACCAGACCAATCTTAGCGTTGACTAAGAATCAAGACAAAGAAAGTTTGACCCCATTAAGATCCATGGATGAGTAAAATGTGGATTCACCAAAGAGAAAAAGGTGAATTAATTATCATAACAGGTGACAAGTGTTCCCCATTGTTAATGTGTATGCACAACACTGACAAAGCTCTCATTCGTTGTCAAAATGGTTAATCATGCTTTGCTTTGAGCATTCATTTCTTCTACCACCGAGTAAAGCTAGGCATTATCAGATTAGTACAGCCAATGAGGGGGAGAAGCCAAAACATGAGGTGCACAACGTGAACCAACCGAGCTATACAGAGGTGTGCACCATGGAATTGATGGAAACTCACATCTGTTCTGCTCTCATATCGAAGCTTGTGCCCATCTCCGTGTACGGTTCCCCCCCACAACTTTACAATCTGCAGGCAATTATCTGCGTTGATGTCAAGCGATTACCACCTCGAGATGGGATGGAAATGGCACCCCAGGGGGAGGGAGAGAAGAAGAGTCTTGTATGATAAGATAGCTGAAAAGTACCTGAGACGAAGAAAGAGAGAGAAAGAGACAGAGAGTGATGCTGTAAAGAGGAATTAAGAGAGAAAGGCTCAAACTCAAAGGGCTGGGAAGGTGGTGAGAGAGAGAGAGAGAGAGAGAGTGACGTCAACCACTGGGGCAGGTCCTTCATTCCATCAACCCACGCGCAATCGAGAGGTAGAGGGGTCCTCGCTTTTTTATACCCTCCACCCTCTCCTTCCTCCTCTTTCTCTTCTTAACACACAGCTCCTATCTCTTTCCGCAGCGCAGTGCCTTCCAAGAGCTCCCTCCCTCTCTCTCCTCTTCATCCTTCTGATTCAGTGCAGAAGAACATCCCTCGCCGGTGACAGTGTTCCGAAGGTGCGTTATTGTCCTCGGTCTGAATCACTTGATACGATGTATCCATCGGTGAATCAACTTTTGGATGCTTCTCCTTTTTCTCGTTCTCTTCCCAGATGCCATTTTGACCTCGATCGCCTTCAGTACAATGGTCTTCTCCGTGTCAGATTGTTAAGATCGATCTGTGGTTCTGTGTCTCAAGAACACATCTTTTCCATTGCTAGGGTTTCACCTGCGTACCTTGAGATCGTAGGTCTTTAACCTGTTAAGCTAGATGGATCATCTTGTGTCGTGTTATGTTTTGTGTGGAGCTGTTTATGTTCCTCGGCGCAGTATAATTAGAACTAGCAGGTTAAATACTTCCATCTTAGGGTTTCAGATGTAGCATTAAGCATCTTATCGATGGGTCTCTATCCGGTGACGATCTTCATCAGGCTAAAGCATCTGTCCATTTAGACCTTATTATGGGATCAAAAATTGCATGAACAAGCAATTCACTTTTAAGCATGAGATTGCACTCATGTTGACAATAAACTCCTACAGTTATAGATAGATTTTGAGACTAACACATGTGCCAGATAAATGGCCTATCTGACAACAGAACAACGGAATTATGGAACTAGAAATACTGATGCCATGATGCTTCCACTGAGATCTAGGTTTTGTTCGGCTTTAGAGTTTTCCTTTTATGATTTCTATTGTCCTTGTAGCTGCTGTTGATACCTATAATTAGTGAGGATCTCATCATGGTATCTCTCTCAAGAAACACTTAGACCTTGTCTAAGAATCAAAACTTACAACAAGAAGAAGAACTTGTATTTACAATATTAATGCAGGTATCTTTTTCTCCAAGTAAAAAATCAATGCTGATCTCTACCTTCCTCCAAAGTTATATATTCTCGTGGTTATCATTTCTTTTTTTTTCTGATCTCTGGTGCTTCATATCTTCCTGTAGAAGCCATAGATTTGTTGTTGTGTGTGTATCATAGGCACACATAATTCTTGTCATAATTAGCTTCTCTTACTGATCCAGTCAGCGGTATGCATTATTCTTCTCTCTTCTCTGTGGTGAAATCTCCTATCGTCTGTACTTGGAAAATGAGTGCCTTTCACACCCGAAGAGACTACGCCACTGCTGAGTCCGAAAGGATGAAGGACCATCAGAGGCTTTCTTCCTCGCGATGCTGCGCTGAATTGTTGTCGACGACGGTGTTCGGAGTTCGTTATGCTGCAAAGAGGCCAAAGGTCTGCCATGGAATTCCAAGACAAGGGGACAAAGGAGTCAGTCCTCGGAGAGAGAAGGTTCCTTCTCTTTTAGTCACTCCATGGCAGGCCTGACCTAAGAAAGGTCTTCCTCGCTCCCCCCCCACTCCATTCTTTTTGGCTCCCAGACCAACTTTTCCTTCTTTTCCTTTTAGATCGCCCTCAGACAAGAGGCGCATGCTGTCTCTCCTCGCAAACGTCAGCCACTTGTCCCCATGCTCATGGGACCTCGAGCTGCACTCCTGTGCTTCTTACCCCGTTTTTGGCAAAGCTTATCTGCACCAACCAAACACCATTGCATTAGTAATTATAACTCAATGCCGTCAGCAGATTAAGATAGTAGATGTGAACCTCTAGCTGCTCTTGTATTTCTCTAATCCTATATGGAGTCACAAAACATGTAATCATCCTTCTAATAAAGGAAGATGAGTTGAATGATCTTGTATTTAGAGCCAAATGATGGAGTGGCCAATGATTTCTTATAGATTTGTCTGTATGCTTCCATCTAGTTTAGCCACTCCAATGACATTTTAGCTTACCCTTTTATCTAAAACCACTGGAAACATTCTCCTTGGCTTGGCAAATCCAAGAAAAATACAAACTTAACAAGTGTGTTAGAGGTCTTAATGATTGCTTGAATAAAAGGACAACAATTGGTACTTTTTTTCTTTTCCTTGCAGTGGTACATCTGCCTTCTACTCTTAGATGGTCCAGCTTACCACCATGTCATTTGCTAAGGACTCCTCACTTGTCTTTGCAACACACTTTCCTTTTTTTACCCTTGTGTTATTATATACTGCAGCAATGATTTTTTGTGGACTAATAGAGCACATGTTCTGGACGAATGATTGCCACCATTCTCATTCGAGGAACAGCATCATGGCCGGAACAGATGTGTTGCCTATATGCATCCTATAGTATATAAGAGAGTGAGATAGAGATAAATCCAGGCCTTCTCTCTCTCTCTCTCTCTCTCTGTGTCTGTGACTTCGAAGAGCGTCCTTTTAATAGTGTTGTCCTGGTACATGTCTTGCTGCATGTTCTTCCTCCAAGGGTATTGAACGTAGTGGCAACGAATTTGATGCAGACAAAGGAACCCATGGAATCGTGTGTTCCTCCTGGATTCAGGTTTCATCCGACGGATGAGGAGCTCGTTGGCTACTATCTTAAGAAGAAGGTGGCTTCTCAAAAGATAGACCTGGATGTTATCAGAGATATCGATCTCTACAGAATCGAGCCATGGGATCTCCAAGGTTAGCAGCTTTCACTGTGTTTATGTCTCGTGCTCAGCAAATAGCCTTCTTTTAATCTACTTTACATGTAGAAATTAACAGATTGCGATGTTCTGTATGTTTTCTGTGTGCTCACTGTTTGAAGAACGGTGTCGGATCGGATACGAAGAGCAGAGTGAATGGTACTTCTTCAGCCACAAGGACAAGAAGTATCCAACAGGTACGAGGACGAACAGGGCCACCATGGCCGGCTTTTGGAAGGCGACCGGGAGAGACAAGGCGGTCCACGACAAGAACAAGCTCATCGGCATGAGAAAGACCCTCGTCTTCTACAAAGGAAGGGCGCCAAACGGGCAGAAGACCGATTGGATCATGCATGAGTACAGGCTCGAATCCGAGGAGAACGGAGCGCCACAGGCAAGCTGAAACATCACCCTCCCCTTGTCCTCCTCCTTTATGTTCATTTAGCTCACGCAGGCAAGCTGAAACTTCATCTGTTTTCTTGAAGTCGCCAAGAAGAAAAGAAAAGAAAAGAAACGAATGGTGAAAGAATTGTCATATAGCTTCGCATACAATGCCGAAAAGCAATCATCACTTTGTCTCTAACTTTGGCAGCACACAGAAAGCACCTAAACCTTTTCCACCGCAGGAAAGACGTTCTTTTTCCGACTCTAAAAGAACACACCTTTAAGCACAAAACAGAAAACTTTTCTTGGTCACTGTGTATCAAAGGAATCGTCTCTTCTATCGACTCAGCTGCTTGTATTCCTCTCAGCGTCGTTTCTTCTTTTGACAAGTTATCGATATACTGCTCTGATATACGAATGAATGACACAAGTGATTTGGCATTCACAGGAAGAAGGATGGGTCGTGTGTCGCGCATTCAAGAAACGAGCCACTTGCCCTGCGAGGAGCGTAGCCGCCATTTGGAACTCCGGCTACTGCTACGATGAGCTCGACAGGATGAGCTCCATGGTTAATCCGATGATGTGCCTACAGAAGCAACCCATGAGTTTGCAGTGCAAGCAAGAGACTGAATTCGAGGAGCTGCATCTCTTGCACCCCTCCCAGTTCGTGCAGCTGCCCCAGCTGGAGAGCCCATCCCTGCCTCTGGTGAGTCAACCCAGCTCGAATATGACGGTGTTGGAGAAAGAGGACGACGAGCAGCAACAGCAGCAAGCGGGGATGTCGAGCGGCATGGGGAGTGTGACAGACTGGAGGGCGCTCGACAAGTTCGTGGCGTCGCAGTTGAGCCACGAGGGTGGCAGTTTCGTGAGCGAACAGCTGGTCTCGGATTTTGGTGTAGATAATGACTCGGAGATGGCACTGCTGTTGCTTCAAAGCGAGAGGGAAGGGTTCAACGAGTTCATCGGCTCAGGCGAACCTGACTGCGACAAAGGCATCTGTATATTTGAGCAATGAATCTGCTGATGTATAAGGAGCAGCATAAGGTGTTTGATCCAAACCCTGCCATTTCTTCTTCTTCTTCTTCTTAATATGTAAGCTTTGGATTGGCTATCACTGAGCTTTTCTTGTATAAAGATTTAAAATGAAGCTCCTTGCCTTGTTTATCTACACCTTTTGTCTTGTTCATGAGGATCTGAAGAGATATTGATAAGTATTATGAAAAATATTTACAAGAATTATGAAAATTGGACAGAGGAATGACTCATACAAACGCTAAGCCAAATAATAATAATAATAATAAATTCAATATAAAACAATGTCAAAGTACAAAGCACGCACGCCATAAATGCAAATTCAACGAGGGCTTGAAGAGCTCTCAGAAAAAGCAAAACGTAGAATCTCTCGTACAAGAATTGTAGTACAGCTTATGGATTTATCATCATAGCAGAAACTTTAAAGCATATGTACTCCTGTCTCGTTCTTTTTCACAAGGAAAAGAACTTACCGGTCATCGGAGTCCTCTTGAAAGCCATGGCGAATAGCCGACGCGCCATCACCCTTAATCGGCAATACAAAGAAAGGAAATGTGATTCGTCAACCCTAACAACGTGGGACATGTGATTGATTCATCGATCAATCTGAGAATCCATCAAAACCAAGAAAAGGATAACTAATCCATCTTACCAGCGAAATCGCCCGTCAGGACCAATTCCGCCCGCAATCTCTGCAAACAGCACCACGGAATGAGTAAGGGCAGGTGGCAATCGCTAGGGGCGATCTGATCATTGGACCGGAGGATTAGCTGAAGTTCTTGGAGGACGGAGGTGTGATGGGGCCGCCGCCGCCGTCTCTCTTGGCACCTCCATCACGGGCAATCTCGTACGGGGGGATGTGGGAAGCAGAGAGCGGACGAGAAGGGGATGTACCGCCGGCCGGGAGGAAGGATGCCGTTAAGGGTTTGCTTTGTGTCTTTATTCGAATCGATCAAACCAAGTGGCCCGCTCAGGATTTGATCAAACCATTTGACTCGAGCCCAGATCTGATCAGGTTAATACTAATCAGGATTGATGTCGATTAAGCTAAATTCTCAGGAGGGACTATACAATTGATATAAGAATCCAAAAACGTACTAGACGCCCGGTTTGATTACCGGTAAACCTTTCGAACCGACCGAAATAAGCCTGACATATTGGACCGAAGTGGTTTGTGGTTTCTTCTCTTTAAATATCAAACTAAACAAGCCAAACCCCACTATATGGCAGTCATTCGACCAGTAAACCGGGCCAAAAACCAAAAATTGTCGGTCCGGTTTATCAATTTAACCGGACAGAGAAGGGATCCGAACTTATTAAGTATATATTAATATAATTTATATGGTGAAAATTGTAATTAGGATTTCATAGGTCAGTTAGCTAAAACATTCTTAAACAATAAGAGAGGTTTCGAGTTCGAATCTCATTAGATGTAATTTTGTTATATATTTTTATTTGACGTTAATATTTCATTACCTTACTAAAATATTATAATTTTGAATTAATTGAATCAGTTGACGTCCAAATTGTCATTTACCATTATGAAAAAGAAATGTAATCGTTTTATTTATTTCTCAAATGGCATTCAAATTATCATTTATCAATAATGTTTATAATAAATTGTGAAAAAAAATCATATTTTAATTTTATTAATTATATCATTTAATTATTAAATTTAATGTGTTTGGAATCCTCGACCCCCTTACGACATTATATCTATTAGTTTATTTTTTTATTATTTGAATAGAAAGTTGATTCAAAATCAATTGAGATTCATTTTTGTATTTCAATCTTAATCGAATTGAAAATTCGTCTTGATGTCAAGCCTACAAAATTAACTTATAAGACATTTTCAACCAATACCCCTTGGATATTTAAATTTGATGTAGTTTTGTTATATATTTTTATTTAACGTTAGTATTTCATTACCTTACTAAAATATTATAATTTTGAATTAATTGAATCAGTTGACGTCCAAATTGTCATTTACCATTATGAAAAAGAAATGTAATCGTTTTATTTATTTCTCAAATGGCATTCAAATTATCATTTATCAATAATGTTTATAATAAATTGTGAAAAAAAATCATATTTTAATTTTATTAATTATATCATTTAATTATTAAATTTAATGTGTTTGGAATCCTCGACCCCCTTACGACATTATATCTATTAGTTTATTTTTTTATTATTTGAATAGAAAGTTGATTCAAAATCAATTGAGATTCATTTTTGTATTTCAATCTTAATCGAATTGAAAATTCGTCTTGATGTCAAGCCTACAAAATTAACTTATAAGACATTTTCAACCAATAAGTCTCCGATATTTAAATTTGATTAAGATTCGAATAGTTTAGAAGAAATTATATGAATATATCCCCAGACTTAGTTTTGTATGTCCGACATCTTTAGAGTGGGACGAACATCATTTAAGCTGAGATTAACATAAAAAGTAAATCGATTAGTTTTTCACTTAAACAATCAAAATTTATATTAAGGAGAAAAATGACCGTAACCATCGAAGAACCAATCTCTTCTAAAATTCCAATCAATTGTAACCTCTTCCTTGTTCTCGGATGATGATGTTCTTTTTCGAATCCAATTCGTCAACTAAAATGCAAGGGTTGCTTTGCGTGATGATCGAAAGAGACACACTCATTTTTGGGGTCTTTGGGGTGACAGCCGCATCAAAGGAACCGGTAATCGACTCATTTCCTTTACTAAAAGCAAGAATGTGACGGAGAAACCATTGTTGACTGACATTGATGCCTTGACCAAAAGAATATGCTGGCCATTGGCAGCGATGATGAAGGCCATATGGGGATGGAGATGGGCATGAAGACAGGCCTCTTTTGGGGCAAGTTGGACCCCATTCTGAACCACAAGGTTGTCATAGGTATGATAGCAAAGTGAGGGATTCCGTCGTTCTTGGTTGGATCCGAAGACCACTTTCCGTGGAATCGTCACGAGGATAACACCATGTTGTTCTATCCCTTAAATTATTATTATTATTATTAATTTTATATTAAAATGAATAAAGCTAAGATTAATCTAAAAAATACGGTGAATATGATGAGTGTATTATTATTAACTATAACTTAAATATTAATATAAGTAGTTTAGGTTAAATGAAATTGATGATTTAATTAATTTATAAAATTCGGATCGTTTTGGTATTAGAACTGATCTAATGTTTGAGCAGAAAACTTGAATAGGAAATAATTATCTATGGTGATGAATATATTATTATTAACTATAACTTAAATATTAATATAAGTAGTTTAGGTTAAATGAAATTGATGATTTAATTAATTTATAAAATTCGGATCGTTTTGGTATTAGAACTGATCTAATGTTTGAGCAGAAAACTTGAATAGGAAATAATTATCTATGGATGGAGTTAGAGAATTTATCATAGAATTAATATAAATTATTTACATGTAAATCATTTATTTTGTTTTATTTTATACACAATAAGACAATTAAATCCTTTAGGTTTTGCTGAAGTTTCAAACTAATTATCTATTTTGTCTTGTTTAGGAAAAAAAAATAGATAGGAGCTTTATGAAACCTAGTCTTTTATAATTGGAGCATAGGTTAACTTTTGCAATTTATTTCTGTTGCGAAAAGTTTTCGAAGATAAAATAAAATTGATGAGTTAATTAATTTATCAAATTCGGATCGTGACATTTGGTATTAGAACTGATCTAATATTTGAGCAGAAAACTTGAATAGAAAATAATTATCTGTAGATGAAGTTAGAGAATTTATCATAGAATTAACATAAATTATTTACATGTAAATCATTTATTTTGTTTTATTTTATACACAATAAGACAATTAAATCCTTTAGGTTTTGCTGAAGTTTCAAACTAATAATCTATTTTGTCTTGTTTAGGAAAAAAAAATAGATAGGAGGTTTATGAAACCTAGTCTTTTATAATTGGAGCATAGGCTAACTTTTGCAATTTATTTCTGTTGGGAAAAGTTTTCGAAGATAACACACCATCCAAGCAATTTGTTTCGTCTTAATAAAATAATAGGTCAAATACTCATGAAATCGAGGCCCTATTTTGTTGTGTGATGTTTTTAGATATGGGTAGATGCACATCACAACCGGATGTCATGTATACATCAACATACTCATGTGTTTGTCTGTAGGTGAAGCAGTGCCCAACGATCATTAGATCAAGTGAGCATAGCCACATGCCATGGATATGCCACACCTTCTTCTTTCCGCCACCTTTTGAGGAAGCAATTACAACAATGACATTTTTTAGTATTAAGAGGAATCATCTTAGCTCGAGATTAGAAGTTCAAAAAATATTATTTGCAATTTAAGATTTAGGTCAAGTTGCTTTAGTAGAAGTTTGAGAGAAAATGCAAAAGAAATTCTTTTGAGTTATAATTAACTCAACAAAACTCACTCATAATTTGATGTTGTTAAAATAGATTTTGATGCTTCCATCGGAATGTTAATTCAAAATCAATCGACGACTTATTTCATGTTTGTCTCAATTTAATTTAACGAAATGATTTATACATGAAACCATAGGAGCCTCTATATATTTGTTTGCAAAGAAATCATATATGGATGACTGATAAATATAAGAAGGTGGTGAATACATCCTTCACGTGAAAGAATCTCTCTTATTTTAAAGTATCTGGTAAAAATTAGTATTCTTATAACCAATTCGACATAGTTCGATTTTGTATACGTATAAAGGATAAGATGTATTGAGGTATCTTTGGAGCTTCCCAACGTTCAAGATAGGAGTGCTCACATATTTGGAGAGTGATCACTGCAAAGAAAGAGGTCGAATATGGGTTTTCTAACTTGATCCCTTTGACACTTAAATTATTCTAAGACGATGAAAAAAAAAAGTTTATAATTATTTATGTTGGAGTTATGTCCATGTTAGATTTTGTCTCTCTCATGTCAACTAGACTGTCACGTGTATTAATTGACAGTGATTGACAAATAATATTTTCTCTTTCATCTAGATTTTAAGAAAAAAAATAATTTTTTATATAAATATTGCAAGTATTTTCTTTCTTGTTAAATTGTTCATAATTGTTAGAGGTTAGTATACATTGAACACTTCCCTAATATCTCAGACACAAACTATGAATTTAAATACGACATTATTCATCTCCTGATTCGTACATTTTGATTAAAGAATGCGACTTGCTCATTATCCATCTCATTTTGTTTTTTTTTGAATGAGTAGGCCATGTCAGTCGATCATGACAAGAAACAGAGTCCATTTCTTTCTACTTGGATTGATGTGGATATTTTAGCGTTATGTATGGGTAGGAATACTATAACGTACGAGAAATAGAGAGGATTCAATTAATGTCCCGAACTTTTATGGTACCGATTTAAGTACAGACATCGACATAATTGCAGCGACAGAGCTCGTGGGTGCATAACTCTCTCTTCCTTGGGATGGCATGTCATTTTGGTTTGGGGTCTTTCCATTTCAAATCCGCACCTTTAAGTCTGCAACCACCAGCAGAGGTAAGTCATGATTGAGATGCAGTAAATAAGAGGTCGACCAACAAATACTGTCCCAAAAACAATATAAAAGACAGCAAATTGGTATAAATATAATTATCATCGGATAAAATTTCAAAAAAAAACTTTTTTTTTTATTTATCATTTTTTTTCATTTATCACGCTGTTTATTTATAAAAGATAAAATTATCTATGATATTCATCTTATCAATTGTCGCATTCATCTTTTTTATCTTTCTCTCTTCTTATGATCTGAAAGGCACTGACGACATGACGATCCACGATTAAGTTGTTCTTCATCACAAGGCATTTGCCTTAACCACTTTTGCGATGAGCTAGCCTACCTCACTAGTATCCTCTAGGACACCTTTGACTTCCTCAAGTGTGCTCATATTATCCTCACATAATTGTGCACTCATATATTACCACCGTGAGGTCCCATTGCTCCTCCTCTATTCTTTCACACCTCCCCTCTAATTTTTTTATTATTGCCCTCATCTCTCATTTTTTTTTCCCTTACTTGCTCTCCTCATCACATGTTGAAATCATCACAAAGGCACTAGCAAGGATTGACTCGAGCAATAAGATATCAAAGAATCATGATCTATTTAGAATAAGACATTACACATAATATTGAAGACGAAAAGTAACACAATCGTAAATCACTATATTGTTGATGCCTTCGAGGTCGAAAGAAAAGAGGAGAGTAAACAAGATCAACAGCCAATCAGTGAAAGTTAAGAGTAATTTTATTTTTTAAAAAGAAAATATTATATGAGAATATATGAAAAAGTTAAATCATTATATATATATATAT
>LVTN01000431.1:149170-181362 GCA_001649415.1 Musa itinerans | reverse complement strand
ATTTGTTTGCAAAGAAATCATATATGGATGACTGATAAATATAAGAAGGTGGTGAATACATCCTCCACGTGAAAGAATCTTTCTTATTTTAAAATATCCGGTAAAAATTAGTATTCTTATAACCAATTCGACATAGTTCGATTTTGCATACGTATAAAGGATAAGATGTATTGAGGTATCTTTGGAGCTTCCCAACGTTCAAGATAGGAGTGCTCACATATTTGGAGAGTGATCACTGCAAAGAAAGAGGTCGAATATGGGTTTTCTAACTTGATCCCTTTGACACTTAAATTATTCTAAGACGATGAAAAAAAATAGTTTATAATTATTTATGTTGGAGTTATGTCCACATATGGATAGATTTTGTCTCTCTCATGTCAACTAGACTGTCACGTGTATTAATTGACAGTGATTGACAAATAATATTTTCTCTTTCATCTAGATTTTAAGAAAAAAATTAATTTTTTATATAAATATTGCAAGTATTTTCTTTCTTGTTAAATTGTTCATAATTGTTAGAGGTTAGTATACGTTGAACACTTCCCTAATATCTCAGACACAAACTATGAATTTAAATACGACATTATTCATCTCCTGATTCGTACATTTTGATTAAAGAATGCGACTTGCTCATTATCCATCTCATTTTGTTTTTTTTTGAATGAGTAGGCCATGTCAGTCGATCATGACAAGAAACAGAGTCCATTTCTTTCTACTTGGATTGATGTGGATATTTTAGCGTTATGTATGGGTAGGAATACTATAACGTACGAGAAATAGAGAGGATTCAATTAATGTCCCGAACTTTTATGGTACCGATTTAAGTACAGACATCGACATAATTGCAGCGACAGAGCTCGTGGGTGCATAACTCTCTCTTCCTTGGGATGGCATGTCATTTTGGTTTGGGGTCTTTCCATTTCAAATCCGCACCTTTAAGCCTGCAACCACCAGCAGAGGTAAGTCATGATTGAGATGCAGTAAATAAGAGGTCGACCAACAAATACTGTCCCAAAAACAATATAAAAGACAGCAAATTGGTATAAATATAATTATCATCGGATAAAATTTCAAAAAAAAACTTTCTTTTTTTTATTTATCATTTTTTTCATTTATCACGCTGTTTATTTATAAAAGATAAAATTATCTATGATATTCATCTTATCAATTGTCGCATTCATCTTTTTTATCTTTCTCTCTTCTTATGATCTGAAAGGCACTGACGACATGACGATCCACGATTAAGTTGTTCTTCATCACAAGGCATTTGCCTTAACCACTTTTGCGATGAGCTAGCCTACCTCACTAGTATCCTCTAGGACACCTTTGACTTCCTCAAGTGTGCTCATATTATCCTCACATAATTGTGCACTCATATATTACCACCGTGAGGTCCCATTGCTCCTCCTCTATTCTTTCACACCTCCCCTCTAATTTTTTTATTATTGCCCTCATCTCTCATTTTTTTTTCCCTTACTTGCTCTCCTCATCACATGTTGAAATCATCACAAAGGCACTAGCAAGGATTGACTCGAGCAATAAGATATCAAAGAATCATGATCTATTTAGAATAAGACATTACACATAATATTGAAGACGAAAAGTAACACAATCGTAAATCACTATATTGTTGATGCCTGTCGCATTCATCTTTTTTATCTTTCTCTCTTCCTACGATCTCGAAGGCACTGACGACACGACGACCCACGATCAAGTTATTCTTCATCACAAGATGTTTGACTTGACCACTTTTGCGACGAGCTAGCCTACCTCACCATTGTCCTCTATGATACCTTTGACTTCCTCAAGTGTGCTTATACTATCCTCATATGATTGTACACTCGTCTATTACCACCGTGAGGTCCCATTACCCCTCTATTTCTTCACCCTTGTCAACTCTCTTATTTTTTTATTATTGCCCTCAACTCTCATTCTCTTTTCCCTTGCTTGCTCTCCTCGTCACTTATTGAAATCATCTCAAAGGCACTAGCAAGGATTGACTCGAGCAACAAGACATCCAAGAACCATGGTCTATTTAGAATAAGACATTGCACATAATATTAAAGGCAAAAAGTAACACAATAGTAAGTCATTATATTGTTGATGTCTTCAAAATCGAAAGAAAAGAGGAGAGTAGATAAGATAAGCGGACAATAATGAGTGAAAGTTAAGAGTAATTTTATCTTTTAGAAAGAAAATATTGTATAAAAATAAATTAAAAAGTTATATATATATATATATATCTTGAATCCTCACAACAGACTTTATGTGAGGTTGCTCAGTAGCCAAACTCGCTGTACTCAATAATATACCAAGAAAAGCTTTGGCTCCTTCCAGCAACAACAGGGAGCGTTCTCTAACTGACACCATCAACATGCGCCAGCCCCCACTATCGAGTGAAGCCTTTGTCCGTTACCATTTACTAACGGATAATTTTGCCCATCTAGGGATAATTAATCCCAATTCAAAGAGAGATTCTGCTGCAACACTTTCCTTCGCTGCTCGCATTTACTATTTTATTCAAAACGAAGCCTCGAACTCTGAGAGAGAGAGAGAGAGAGAGAGAGAAAAGAGGGAGGGAAAGAGCGAAAGCACTCCAAAAACCCCTCTCGCTCTCTCTCCCCTCTGCTCTTCTCATCTCATCTGTCCTCCGCCTCCTGCCGCTGAGCCAAAACTTAGAAGATCACCCACCACCATCCACTCCCCACTTACCACTGCTACGCTCGTCTCCGCTACGGTGCCGAAAAGTCTATATTTTGGTTGTTCCAGGATGCCGTCCGCTTCCTCCGCCTTCTCCCTCTTCCTCCTCCTGCTACTGCTGTTTCCCCTTCTCATCTCGGCAACCCCGCCGCCGCCTCAGCCGCCCCCGCCGCCAGCGCCCCATCTGAACCGTACCTCCGAGATCCTGGCCGAGATCGATGCCCTCACCGCATTCCGCCGCGCCCTCCGCGATCCTCTCGGCGCCCTCGCCGGGTGGGATGCTTCCTCCCCCTCCGCCCCATGCTCCTGGCGCGGCGTCGCCTGCGACCCGGACGTTTCCCGCGTCGTCGAGCTGACTCTCCCCCGCCTCCGCCTCTCCGGCCCTATCTCCCCACGCCTTGCCGACCTCCACCTCCTCCAGCGACTCAGCCTCCGCACCAACCAGCTGTCCGGCCCTGTTCCCCCGTCCTTCGCCTCCCTCGGCCGACTCCGCACCCTCTACCTCCAGTCAAACACCCTCTCCGGTCCCCTTCCCCCCGCCTTCCTTTCCAATCTCTCTAACCTCCAAGTCCTCAGCCTCGCGGGAAACCTCTTCACAGGCCCTGTCCCTACCGCACTACCTCCTGACATCCGATACATCGACCTCTCCTCCAACGCCTTCTCCGGGTCGATTCCTGCCAACCTCTCCGTCACCGCCCCCCGCCTCCAGCTCCTTGACCTCTCCTTCAACCGCCTTAATGGCACCATTCCCGGGAACCTTGGTGGCCTCCCCGCGCTCGCGTTCCTCTGGCTCGATGGCAACCTCCTCGAGGGTACACTTCCCGCTGTCCTTGCAAACTGCTCCTCCCTCGTGCACCTTAGTCTCCAGGGGAACAGCCTCCGCGGCATCGTCCCTGCCGCCATCGCCGAGATGCCCAACCTCCAGGTGCTAGCCCTCGCCCGCAACCGCCTCTCTGGCGCGGTGCCCGCCTCCGTCTTCTACAACGCTTCGACCACCGGCATCTCATCGCTCCGGATCGTCCAGCTCGGGCAGAACGAATTCACCGAGCTTGCTCCGCCTCCGCTGGGGCGTCGCTACTCCGCCACCCTCCAGGTCCTGGACCTCAAGCAAAACCGGCTTGCAGGAGCATTCCCCGCGTGGCTTGTCAATGCCTCGGGGCTCACGGTCTTGGATCTCTTCGGGAACGCCTTCACCGGCTCCTTGCCGCCAGGTATCGGACGGCTTGCATTACTGCAAGAGCTTCGGCTTGGGAGGAACTCGATGACCCTGCCGGTTCCAGTGGAGATCGGGCAGTGCAACGCCCTTCAGGTTCTTGATCTCGAGGAGAACCGGTTCTCCGGTGAGATACCCGCCGCTCTCAGTCACCTTAGCCAGCTGAGGGATCTGTACCTCGGCGGCAACCTCTTCTCCGGTTCGATTCCGGGGAGTCTCGTTAAGCTCTCCAAGCTCGAAACGCTGTCGCTCTATGGCAACAAGATTTCCGGTGTCATCCCAGAGGAGTTGATGCTGCTGAGCAACCTCACCACGTTGGTCCTCGCTGGCAATGGTATCTCCGGCGAGATTCCTTCAACGATCGGAAACCTCACGGGGCTTCAGACACTAAACCTGAGTATGAACAGCCTGTCCGGCGTCATTCCGGCGTCGATCGGGAGGCTGCTGAACCTGAAGTCGCTGGACCTCAGCGGCCAAAAGAACCTTTCCGGAGACCTCCCGGCGGAGCTGTTCGGATTACCAAGCCTTCAGGTGATATCTCTCGCCGACAACTCGTTCTCCGGCCAAGTTTTGGAGGGTTTCAGCAGCCTATGGAGCTTGCAGATTCTGAACCTAACCGCCAACTCCTTCTCCGGCTCAATCCCAGCGACATATGGCTACCTCCAGTCACTAAGAGTTCTTTCGCTTGCCTACAACAACATCACCGGCGAGGTCCCTGCGGAGCTCGCTAACTGCTCCAACCTCACCATTCTACAACTCCGGTCCAACCACTTGTCAGGCCCCATCCCGGAGGATATCTCCCGTCTCTCCGACCTAACGGAGCTCGACCTCGGCCGGAACAATCTCTCGGGCATAATTCCGCCGGATATCTCCAATTGTTCCACTTTGGTCACGCTTATGTTGGACGGCAACCATCTCTCAGGCGACATTCCCGACTCACTCTCCAGTCTTTCTAAGCTTCAAGCGCTCGACCTCTCGGACAATGAGCTGTCGGGCTCAATTCCCTCCTCCCTTGCTCTCATCTCCAGGTTGGCGCACCTCAATGTGTCGGATAATAGCCTGAGAGGAGAAATTCCAGGGGTGGTGAGTTCCCGCTTCGGTGATCCATCGGCGTTTGCTGGGAATCCAGATCTCTGCGGTCACCCCTTGGAGACGGCGTGCCAGAAGAGGAAGAGGACTTATCTTATCCTGGTGATCGGCCTCACTGCGGCCGCGGCTTGTATTCTGGTCCTCTGCTGCTGCTGTTTTGCTTTGAGCCTATTGCGCTGGCGAAGGCGCTTCCTGGATAGTCGGGCCGGCGTGAAGAAACGGAGCCCCGGAAGGGGCAGCGGATCGAGCGCTGGGAGCGGCGGTAGCGGTGAGAACAATGGCGGGCCGAAGCTGGTGATGTTCAGCAACAGGAACACGTACGCTGACACGGTGGAGGCGACGCGGCAGTTCGACGAGGAGAACGTACTCAGCCGCGGTCGCCACGGACTGGTGTTCAAGGCGTGCTACAACGACGGCACCGTGCTGTCGATCCTGCGGCTGCCGTCGACGTCGGCGGACGGAGCCATCGTGATCGAGGAGGCGGCGTTCCGCAAGGAAGCCGAATCGCTGGGGAAGGTAAAGCACCGGAACCTGACCGTGCTCCGCGGCTACTACGCCGGCCCCCCACCAGATGTTCGACTGCTGGTCTACGACTACATGCCCAACGGCAACCTCGCCACGCTCCTGCAGGAGGCGTCCCACCAGGACGGCCACGTGCTCAACTGGCCCATGCGCCACCTTATCGCCCTCGGCGTGGCCCGCGGGCTGACGTTCCTCCACGCCTCCGGGGTCGTCCACGGGGACGTCAAGCCGCAGAACATCCTCTTCGACGCGGACTTCGAACCCCACCTCTCCGACTTCGGGCTGGAGCCGATTGTGGTGACGGCGGGGGCAGCGGCCGCCGCAGCCGCGGCATCGACGTCGGCAACGACGGTGGGATCCCTGGGATACGTGGCGCCTGACGCGGCGGCCGCGGGTCAGGCGACGCGGGAGGGGGACGTGTACAGCTTCGGGATCGTACTGCTGGAGCTGCTGACTGGGCGGCGGCCGGGGGCGTTCGCTGGGGAGGATGAGGAAGACATCGTGAAATGGGTGAAGCGGCAGCTGCAACGGGGGCAGGTGGCGGAGCTGCTGGAGCCTGGCCTGCTGGAGCTGGACCCGGAGTCCTCGGAGTGGGAGGAGTTCCTGCTGGGGATGAAGGTGGGGCTGCTTTGCACGGCCCCTGACCCGCTCGACAGGCCGTCCATGGCCGACGTCGTCTTCATGCTCGAAGGCTGCCGCGTCGGCCCCGACCTCCCCTCCTCCGCCGATCCCACTTCCCAGCCCTCTCCCGCCTGAATTCTGTCTTCTTCTTCTTCTTTTTTCTTTTCTTTTCCCTTTTAATTTCTTTTTTTTTTTTTTTTTCCTTTCCTTTATTCTTTTTAATTCGAAGTCCCTTTGTAGTATTCTGCAAACATTTTCTCTCTCCTCCCGGGTTGGCTTGGCGCGGGCAACCGATGAGGGGACCAGAACGTGGTCAATTCTGACTCCTCCACGGGGACCACAGGGCCTTGGTTTCCTTCCCGCCTCACCATTCTCAAGGACGGTGAGCCGCCACGTTTGAGTACGTAGCCGTTGGAAGTGGCTAGTGAACTGGAGAACTGCTGGCACTGTTGTCTTGCGTTGATTCCCTTCTTAAACATCTCGCCAACTTGGCGGGGGGGAGGACGCCAGTGTCAGTACGGAACTGATGCCCTTCTTCCCGATCCGACGGTCAATGCTAAGGAATCGTAATTGGTCAATTGCAGATTATTTGGTCATTTACGTTTTGCATAGCATCGATTGGATGAAGACAAGGAGAAAATGGCGGGGGAAAGGGGTCCCCTTCCCTGAATCGAATCGATTGGATCTGTAGGTTTCAAGGGACTTTCTACTTTATATTTAATTGCAACATATGGGAAGCGGTTTCCTCGATCCCAATACAGGGCCTGGTTGGTCCCCCTTATATTAATTACAATAATTGTATGGGAATCCGGTTTGCTATTGGCTTGGACCGGTCGTCGCGACAAAAGCCATGCAGGTGACCGTTTGATTTAGAATACAACACTTTTTTGACCGCTTTTTTTCGTTTTTTTACCTCTCCCTTCGCATTGTATTTTAAAGCTGATCCGCACTGAAGAGGCCACCGTCGTGCCATTTGGCTTGTAGCGCTCGTTGGACGTCCGATCCTGACGACGAGTGCAGACGGATGCGCTCCTGTTTCTGGATCCTAATTTGATCCGCCATGGAAACATCGATTTCAAACGAACACAATGACGTACGCTTGAATCGGGATAATATGCCCCAGTAATGAAAAGAAGTCGTTGGAGGCGAGAAAGCATCAGGTGCGGTGGTCTCTGGTGCATGGAGTAAACGACACCGGGAACAGAGCGCTGCTCTGCTCGCGCACCTGCAGAAACAGCACCATCGGACACACCCCACGTGACGGAAGCGGACAAAACAACAGACGGGGGCGGTCAGAAGCTGTCATCTCACCGCCCCTTCCTCCTCCGTCGCCCCGGCAGCGCCATGCACGATGGTAACAGCCTACGCCGCAAGGCTGCGTCGTGGAGCGGCGCCCGAGGCATGTCGTTGAACGGTGACGCTCGAGTTTCCGGGCCCAGGCGAACTGTATCGGCTGCGCCGTACAACACGAAATAAATACGAGACAGACGCCATAACAGCGGTAACAAAAGAAGTCGGGTACTCGGATCTCACGCATGCCGTCAATCTCCATCCGATGGCTAATGAAACGAAAGAGATTTCACAAACATTTACAGATGTACTTCTTGGCCACAAGTGTCACGAGAGAATAGTCACCGACTTAGTGGATAGTACGAATGACCGGGGGCTAACTATGCCTGGAATAACCCGATAAGGACTTGGATGCCGTCTCGTCCATTGGGTCAAGACAGATGCGACCTGCCCACGGGCCAGGAAATCAAATCCTCTAATGGATAAGATCCAGTCAGGCAATTCTGTCTCCAGGATTTCGAAGCCACTCACTTCTTAATTTGGATCATGTTTCGCACTCTTGTTGATGTGCTCAAGCCATCCTTTTTTAACTCGTTTGAGGTTACATTGCTACTAATTAAAGGTTGTAGTGGATGATAACCATCATTAGCAGAGTTGTCTCCGCCGTCCTTTTGACAATGATGGTCACATGGATACAGATCATATCCAACCTCTCGTCATCAATACGTGCTTCATTTTCGTACCGAGAAAGTAAGTAAGCCATATTGCGCCCTAATCATCATCAACCCCGCCTTCCTAAATACTCCTTCACGTTCTGGACTCAGCTCTGTCGCTCCATGCCACCCACCTGAAAGCATTATACACTCACGTCGTTTGTTGCTGGTGGTCAGATTCTTTTTCTCTTCGACAAAACAGCAGAGTGAAACTCCACATATTAACGACGGTAGCAGAGCCGGTCATTGAGCTGTGCTCTGCTTCGATACTAATGAGCCTCTACGTGACATTCTTCTTGAAATGGATGGGTCTTAAGACGAAATTTTCTATTTGAAGAATGTTAAGTGGAATAAGTCCCGCGCCATGTTCAGATGAACTGTCTTGATGAAGCTTCGCATATCTAATCCCAAGCAGCACATGATCTTAGTAAACTAAGTAGAAAGCCAGCCACCAAAACTTTGGAAGAGACTGATGGATGGCGAATTGGTGGCGAGTGGTACCACCAATTAACGTGCGATGTCATGTCATTACATTGCTATCTTTAAATGGTTCCTTTAATTCATTTCTACCCGCTTGGGGGTTGGCCACGGCCACATTCGACGTAGTCCTATAATGTCGTTAAATGACATCATAACATGTCATGTTTCCAATGTTAAATGCATGTCGTTAAGCAACATGCATTTAACTTCTTCAACAAGATGGATTGGTTGTAGATTGGACTGGGCACTAATGACAACCCACATAAGCAAAGAATCTGGATTTGGTACTCTACCACCACCTAATCTTAGATGCCGCCTTCTCTGATCCAAAGTGCATGCCACTTGCATCATCTCACAATAAATAAGCTGAATGATGGATCATACATATAATTATATACATTACATTTCACCCCATTTAGATTCGAGGCTTCATGGTGAATGTAAAGAGTGTGAATCTGTTATCCTCATCTATTGCATGTCTTCGGCTTATGAAACATGGTGGACGTGTTTTATTGCTGACGCGGACGTTCATGTGATGCAGATGGCGGAACTCAACACGACCAACGTGTGCAATTAAATGCGACGTCCCAGCCACGTGACTGACAGCTGTGCTGATGGCGTCGTGGTACGTTTACTGCCCATCGCGTTTCGACGGCGCCACGCATGACATCAAACAGATGCCTGTCCGCAGGAAAACGGAGTGCTTATGGGAGTCCGGACAAGTGTGGGGTCGGCCTCTCGTGCTCACGAGTTGATCGCCGTCGATGTGGATCCGTCCTTGTCTCTCTTCTCTCCTCTCTTCTCTCTTCTCTCTTCTCTCGCCCTCTCCACTGCAGAGCGGAAAAAGAAAGAGAAAAAAGATTCCAGAAAAAGAGGAGCGAATCAATTTGGAAGGAGTGAGTATTAAGATAAAAGTCGCCATCAACTCACCACACTCCCCCCACTTCACCACCACCACCGCCAGCACCGCTCCCACTCCCACCCACATCACCATTCTGATTCCCTCCCAACCCCATCCACCATCCTTTCTTATACCGGTAAGTTGACCCTATTTTAGCTCTATTACTAAGTCCACCATCCTCTCTGCTCCGCCGCCATGGCCGGCTTCCAGCTCCACCTTGGCGCCTTCCACTCCTCGCCGCCCTCGCAGCAGCACACCTCCGAAGAAGAAGAAGACGAGGAAGAAGAGGATGAAGAAGAAGAAGAGGAGGAGGAGGAGATGGAGGAGGGGTGCCCGATCTCTTCGCCGCTAATCGTGCCCGGATCGGATGGGGAAGAGGGGGAGGGGAAGGACAACCGTCATCAGCATCATCCCTTCTCGATAATGGCGGTGCTGGTGGCGGGGCTGAGGAAGTCGCTGGTGATGTGTAGCGTCGGAGCCGGGGAGGACGGGGCGTGCCGCCGCACCTCCCCCGCTTCCATGGAGATCGGGTGGCCCTCCGACGTGCGGCACGTCGCGCACGTCACCTTCGATCGGTTCGACGGCTTTCTCGGGCTGCCCGTCGAGTTGGAGCCCGAGGTTCCCGGCAGGGTTCCCAGCGCCAGGTCTGTCTTTTTTTCCTGGACTCGTTCTTTGTCGGGCGAATTTCCAAAAAAAATTTCTTAAGTTTCAGCATTTTTAAATAACGCCTCGAGTTTGAAAATTTTCGGGGAGCGGATTTTTTTCAAACCTCGCGGCCAGCAACGACGGTGAGGGTTAGGAGGCGAGCGAGGGCCGGCGGGCGGGGCAGGGGGGAGCCGTCGGTGGAGCGGAGGCGCGGCTAGGGTAGGATAGGAACTTTTCAAAATGATGAGGGTAAAAATCATCTTTTGATGCGATCAAAGGTGCTCTGCCAGAATTTTTCAAACTTAAAAGAGTAGTCTGCGAAAAATTCTGAAACTTTTGGGTTTTTCTTTCTGGGAATTCGCCCTTCTTTGTTTTGGGATTTTTAGGGTTCTTCTTTAGTAATTATGATGTGGGTAGTGTACTTAGCAATCATAGAATGATCTTTACAAACAGTTCTGGTAACTTTTTTTTGCTTCTTTTATGGTACCTAATTTCGTTGGGTTTTGGTAAAAAAGAACTCAAGACTTTACAATAGGGCTGCTCAAGAACTATCATCTTTGTTCATCAGTGCATCAGCCTATTTCTGATTTTTACCATGTAGGGGAAGAATTTAGGCCTTTCCTTTATCTTGTTGTATGAATCGAGCTATCTGGGCCATTCTTGGTTGACCTACTGATAAATGAACACCACTGGCCATATTGCCCATTTCTGAAATTATCTACAACCCCTACATAAAACCATGGAATTAAGCCCTGTTTGGAATGGGGGATTTATGGGACATCCCTCCAAATCGCAGATTTCACCCAAACATCCTCTTGTACCACCTGAAATTGGGAAACTCAAGAATTATGGTCAGATGCCTAAACTATGGGGCCTCTTGGAACTCGAAAGTCCCATGCATAAGGACTTTCAAATATTTTAAGATTAGTATAACATATGCATTAAACCCCCCTGCTAGACACAAATAAAGGTAGTCAAGCACATAAATGGTTAATTCTGTTGGAACATTTGGAACTTCAACCAAATAGGACCTTATATAGTACTACACACTCTGAAAAGTCAAAAGAAGTTTGGAAGCAATTTCAGAAGTGTGACCAAAGCACACATGTATTTTTTTAAATCTCTCCCAATATATATAGAGATAGAAAGTTGTAGGATGTCTTTTTATGCATATCTTTTATTTAATTCTAGCTGTACAAGTTGCAATTCTTATAATCTAATAAGTGGTCTCACAAGAGGTTCTGTTTTCTTCAGTGCAAGCGTGTTTGGAGTTTCTGCTGAATCTATGCAATGCTCTTATGATAAAAGAGGGAACAGTGTGCCAACTATTCTGCTCTCTATGCAACGGCACTTGTATTTACAGGGAGGTCTACAGGTCTGCTCATTCTTGTAGAATTTTGACAATTATTGTGATATATTTTTCAGTTGGATAATGACCTAGTCCTTCCTTTTCCGCATGAAGGTGGAAGGCATATTTAGAATTAATGCTGAAAATAGCCAAGAAGTGTTTGTTAGAGACCAACTGAACAGAGGAATCGTACCACATGGAATTGATTTGCATTGTCTTGCGGGACTGATAAAGGTATTATCAAAATCCAACCCTATGTATCTATCTATTGTTAAAGTTATTTGTGATTAATTAAGCTATATTTCAGTTTGTAAAGCAGCTACTTTACTCAGCATTATTTGTTTCTGGGACATGAAGATATTCTAGGCCATTCAAGATCACATATCTCCTAAAATGGTTTTCATACCTTTATCCTTAAAATAACTTTTGTTCCTTTTGAACTACTCTTATTGTGACAAATAAATTGTGCCAATGATCACATGTCAAGTCCCCATGAATCTACAAATTGCTTTAGTATTGGTTCCATTTAACACTTGGTGATGGGATGGAACATTGATTTCCCAGCCTCACAATCAGAGAACATGTTTTAGCCGTTGATCAGAAGATCTCAATGGTCAAGTTAATAGTATTCTAATGATCATGTCAGATAAACAGGTCTTTGGTCCATGGTATTGGCTGAACGGCCACCCAATCTCAGGGGTTCGGTGAATTCCCAATCTCCAATCTCCGATAAGTACCGGATGAACACTCAACCAGTTCAGCATTGATTCTTTTTTCTAGAAGGTCAGAGGTAGAAAACTTCTTCTTAAATTTCAAAACTAAGTGCACGAGGACAAAATGGTATGAACACATTTGCGAAATGTGTTTCTTTAGAATCTGGGTTTCTGCTTCAATGAACAGAACACAATAAACATAACTTTTGTCAAATATGCTCCATGTTTTCTGCGGCTAGGTGTACTTCAAAAATAAGTTCCCACTTCTTTTCCCCATTTGTTAGTTTGATCAAATTCGATTTATATTAGTGTTGTTAAAAACACAGTTAATGTGTTCCTGTGTATTAAATTATAGTATGGTTGCTGGTGCTTGTGAACCTACAGTAGTTGTGAAATTACACATATCGTCTGATGTATGGAAGATAATAAGTAACACGTTAGTATTATAAGATGCAGATCATTTGAGTTCAATGCACAAAGTGCCCTTAACTGAGTTATTTATTTCACAAAAATTTTAAACAACATGGGGCAGTTAACTAGTGTCATGGACTGCCTAAGTTATGTATTTTATGCTGCCATCCTAGACAAACATTTAAATAGCAAGGCGTTTAATTTCGGGGCTAAATGTGTTGTTTGCCTTTGATAGGTGTAGCTGGTAGCTACCAATATCCTAGTTCTGTACCAAAACAATTAATAAGAATTTCTCAAATACTGAAATTTTTGTCATTGGTTTCTTGTCCAAGGTCTTTCTTTAGCTGGGTTTTTATTACACAGGGACATGGTGGCTCTTGAACAATGTACCTATTATTGGATGATTAGAAGCTTTAATTTTGCTGCTGCAGGCATGGTTTCGAGAACTACCCAGAGGAGTACTTGACTCACTGACACCCGATCAGGTGATGCACTGTAATAGTGAAGAAGAGTGCTCGGAACTTGTGAGGATGCTACCACCAACTGAAGCAGCATTACTTGACTGGGCTCTTAATTTGATGGCAGATGTTGTGGAGCATGAACATTTGAATAAGATGAATGCTCGAAATATCGCAATGGTTTTTGCACCTAACATGACTCAGGTTACTAGAGAATTTTATAATTCTTAGCTATCTCGAAATCTTCCATGCATAATAAATTTCAATTAATTACCATTTCATGTCTATTTTTCAGATGGCTGATCCCTTAACTGCATTGATCCATGCGGTCCAAGTAATGAACTTCCTCAAGACACTGATCATAAAGACACTACGAGAAAGAGAAGTGGCAGCTTTTGCTGCCAGGGGACTCGACTCCTGCTCTGAGTCTCCGAGTGACAAGGATCAAGCGAAATCAACTAATCCTTCAGAAAGATACACTCTGCACACGAGTGAGAAAACTCCAAACTTCTATGCTCTCGACAAAGTTGCTATAGGCAAATTCTTGTTCAGTTCTGAGCAATCTCTGGGTAAAGATAAAGAGAGCTTTAATAGTGAGAAGAAAGGTGAAACTGATGAGGAGCGTGAGTTCATTTCCGGCAAAATTTCACCTATTAGTTGTGATTTGGATGCTGTAGAAGACAGAGAAGTAGAAGGTGCAACGGATAGATCAGGTTTTAGGAAGGGCATGAGGAAGCTTTGCGGGCACCCCGTGTTTCAGTTAAGTAGCTTTACAAAGAAGACGGCAGAGCTTAACATTGTAAACTCAGGCGGAGAAGGCTTGGGCATGATGTGCATTGCATGTCAAAGAGAACATGTACTCTCCCGACTGACTGACGTAGCAGAGTAAGGGCAGGATACCGTTGATGTGGTAGCAAATGTATTGTATCACCATGGTTGGGTTGCGTAGGTAGGGTTTGCTATTGGTTTATACTGTTGTACTCTGGAAGATGCAATGAAAGTGGCCAAATTGATTGTTTGGATTCCAAATTCTGGAGATGGTACTCAGTTTTCATAGGCTTTTTTTATTTGTCTATTCAAACGTCAGAAATCGATATCGTTCAACTTTTTCTTTTGACAAATGATAAGTGATGAAGGTGAGATTTGATTTGAAGATCTTGCTATCAAACAGTCAGACACTTAGGTCATAATCAGGCTGCACTCTCGAAACGAGCATGAGTACTACTAATAACAGGCTTACGAGTTCACCACGGTTCAATTTGCAGAAGACTTGCAGCTCGACGTAGTAGAGAGAGTCGTCTGAGAACAATAAAACACGCAGGAGAGGAACGAAGAAGGGAGATCTCAATGGAGCACGGCATCACGGAGGAGGAGGGGAGACGAAAGAATTCGTGTTCTTTCAGTAAGCTCTCCCACCTTACCGACTTCGAGTAACCTTCGGCCCGTTCCGGTGGTCGTCGATTGAGGCCCAATACGACCACCGGTAATGGCGACGAATTGGCTTAATCATTGCATAATAACGTGGGAAGACAAAAGAAAAGAATCTTTAGACACGAATCATGAAGGCAATCAGGGATTTGAAAGCCTACCTGCAATTGTCGAAATCTGTTTTTTTATCGGTTGTCTGATGCTATCGACAACCAAGAAAATATCCGAGACGTCGGCTTGGCTTTTCTTAGCTGGTAGTATTATTAGGAAAGTATGCACTTAGCGTCCCAAATTAGATTTTGTGTGTGAGAGACGCTAATGTTGATTATGATGTTTGCGTCCTGCTCAAATGCCAAACTGTCGGTGCTCACAAAGCTACACAGTTCTTACGAACGTATAATGTTTGCCTGTGAATTGTTGGAAAGTGGGCACTCGTATTGGCCAGAGTTCTGTTCATAATTCTATTGTTTGTGTTAAGACCAATTTCTATCAAATGAGTCCAGTGTTGGGCATATGCCCATTAAGTCAGCCAGAATGGGTCTTAATAACCGACACAGCTAATATTTTCTCTTTTAACTTACCAAAAAAAAAAAAAGAAGTTTGCGGTTGCTATGGGCATTACCGAGAGAAACCACAACTATGATTTTGAGGTTAAAAGAACAAGAAAAGAAGAAAATGAAAGAAGACGAGGGCAACATAAAGATCATTCTCAATTATTCGAGCAGTATTTTCGTCTCAGGTTCGATCAGATTTATAGTGGATTTTTACCGTGATCACTTGGAGAGAGAATGAATATTGTGTACAACAATGTAATCCTTGTATCCATGTTATTATCTTGTAATTGTTGCTTGGGTTTTGGGTAGGAGATTCTGATATTTGTATGTTTATTATTTTAGATTTACTTCTCTAGCTTACTATGTGATTTTTTCCCTTTACATTCGAGGGGTCTTCAACGTAAATCTTGGTGTTCTATGTGACTTTGATTTCCATTTAATATTTTTGCTATGTGTAATGGCCTGCTTGTATTTATTCATATAAATTTTTTTTTATCCCATTAACTAGTATTGGAGCAAATTTTGATGATATTTAATTTTTATGTTTGAACATTGGGGCCGGTAGTGTTTCCTGCAAAATTAGCTTGAACGTAAACAATTGAATGATATGAAAATCAAGAATAAAAAATATCTTGTATTGCAAAGATTTGTATGGACTTTTACAAGGGGATAGTACAAAGCCACAATTATGATAAATGATGAGTGAAAAAAGTTAGACCAAAAAATGATCGGATTGATTCGATAGTGGCTCAATGATAATGTCTTTCACTATGTTTCTATTGAAAGTTCTACACACTTTCTTTGGAAAAAGTTGGAAGGTCTCTATGAGAGAAAACAGTTAATAACAAGACTTTCTTGATAAAAAAACCTATGAACCTGAAATATAAAGAGGGTGTTTTTATCTCTTGGCTACTCACATGATCAGTTTGGTTACATGTTTTGGGATCCAGAAAAGTAGATGTTTAGAAGCAAAGATGTGGTTTTCTTTGACTATGAAAATATCTCTTGATGATGAGTTACAAGCATTATTACTTCTTAGTTCATTGTTAGAAAGTTGAGAGATACTAGTGGTTTTCTTTAGCAATTCTACGTCAGATGATGTTGTCACTATGAGTCAAGTAACAAGTGGTTTATTGAATGAGGAGTTGAGGAGAAAGAATCCAACAACATCTTAGATTGATTTACATGCATTTATCTCAAAGAATAGAGGAATGTCAAAATCCAAGGATATAAGTAGTTTAGATGGGGGAGATATGCAGGAAGATGGTGTAGAGATCGATATTGATCTATCTACAGGACATGCTGAGCAGAAAGAAAATGGGGAGCAACTTCTTATAGAACCTTAGTTGAGAAGATCATTTAGATAACATCAATCTTCCAGAAGATATTCTATAGATGATTATATGATGCTTACTGATATATATGAACCAAAGGACATGGGTAGAAGTAAGTCAAAATTAAGAAAAGATATTATTTATTATAGTTGTAGTGAGAAAGGAATTACAAGAATTAATGCAAGCAACTTAAGAAGAGCAAGAAAAAGAGAAAAGAAGTGGAGCCTATAGAATCAAAATAAAAGAAAATACTACAACTATAGTGTAGGGTGGTGACTATTTGATTTTGTCTACTTCTGATGATATTTTTTCTTATGTGTCAAGATCTTGAGTGAGTGATTGACATAAGTATTAACTTTAAAGAGATTTTTTCTCCTGTTGTTAAAATGTCTTCTATCTATGTTCCTCTTGGTATTGCTACTAACCTAGACTTTGAGGTTGAGCAGTTGGATATGAAGATAACTTTCCTTCAGAGTGATTTGGAGGATAAAATTTATCTTACCATACTGCACCATAAAGGGAGTTTTTTGCTATTTACAAGTTTAAAAATTTTGATGTTGTTAAGATAGAAAATTATGGCACAGTAAACATCATTAGCATAGGTGATTTTTATATAAAGACTAATCTTGACCGTAAGTTTGTGCTTAAATATATGAGGCATGTGGTTAATTTGAGGTTGAATTTAATTTCAGTTGGAAGGCTAGATGATAAAGACTTTGATAACAGATTTCACAGAGGGCAATGAAAGCTCAGTAAGAGTTCTCTTGTTGTAGCTAGTGGGAAGAAATATCAGCATGGAGTTATGACATAGGCGATTAAGACATATAAGTGAAAAGAGGCTATAAGTTCTTTTCAAGAGAGAAGTCTTGCCAGACCTCAGAGGTATACATCTAAACTATTATATTGATTGTTTGGCTGGCAAACAATATAAAGTTTCCTTTGCTAGTCCTGTTTTATTTAGAAAATTGTATGCCTTAGACCGTGTCTATACAAATGTACGTGGTCCTTTGAGAACAAAAACTTATTATAAATCTATTAATGTTCATAGTATCAATGGTGCACTTTATTTTATTACTTTTATATATAATTTTTTTAGAAAAGTTTGGGCATATGTTATGAAGATCAAAGATCATGTTATTAATGTTTTTAAAGAATTTCATGCCAGAGTTAAAAGAAAGACAAAAAAGTAATTGAAATGTATAAAATTAGATAATGGTGGTGAGTACACAAGATTATTTGATGATTATTGCAGGTCACATGACATCCAAGATAAAATGGCAGTTTCTAGTATACCTCAACATAATGTAATAATAAAGAGGATGAACCACACCAACATAGAAAAAATCAGATATATACTTTCACAAGCCAAGCTACAAAAAAAGTTTTGGGATAAGGCTTTGAGGACTGCAGTTGATGTGATCAACTTGTCACCCTGTACAGCTTTAGATGATGATATTGCAGAGCATGTATGATCAGGGAAAGATGTCTCCTATAAGCACTTGAGAGTGTTTGGTTATCGTGCATTTGCATACATTCCAAATATTGAGAGATCTAAGCTGGATGATAAACAAAAGAATATATTTTTCTTAGCTACTCACATGATCAATTTGGTTACATGCTTTGGGATCCAGAAAAGTAGATGTTTAGAAGTAAAGATGTGATCTTCTTTGAGGATCAAACCCTTGAGGATTTGAAGGAGGCACTAGCCAAGATTTATACAGAAGGATTATCAAAATATGACCTAGTTACTCCTCTAGCATATTAGGGTGATGGGGGAGATATGCAGGAAAATAGTGTAGAGATCGATCTTGATCTACCTACAGGACATGCTGAGTAGAAAGAAAATGGGGAGCAACTTCTCATAGAACCTTAGTTGAGAAGATCTTCTAGATAACATCAATCTTTAAGAAGATATTCTATAGATGATTATGTGATGCTTACTGATATATATGAACCAAATAGTTATCAGAAAATAGTTGAAAGTGAGCAAAAAATGAAGTGATTAGTTGCTACACAAGAAGATATGGATACTCTACAGAAGAACCACATATATGATTTAGTGCAACTACCAAAGAAAATAAAGACCTTGAAGAACAAGTGAGTTTTCTGGATGAAGACTTAATAATAATGTTCTCAACCAAGGTACAAAGCTAGATTTGCTGTGAAAGACTTTGGTCAAAAGAAAGGTATTAACTTTAAAGAGATTTTTTCTCCTGTTGTTAAAATGTATTCTATCTATGTTGCTCTTAGTATTGCTACTAGCCTAGACTTTGAGGTTGAGCAGTTGGATACGAAGATAACTTTCCTTCATAGTGATTTGGAGGATAAAATTTTTATGGAATAATCAAAAGGCTTCAAAGTCAAAAGTAAAGAAAATTTTATCTACAAGTTGAGAAAGAGCTTGTATGAGTTAAAGCAAGCTCTAATACAATGGTACAAAAAATTTAATTCATTTATGGTTGAAAATGAATATCAAAGAATGACTTCAGATCATTATGTGTACATCAAACTGTTTGGTGAGGATTTTATTATTCTCTGACTTTTTATTAATAACATGCTTATCCTTGAGAAAGATATGTTTACACTTGACAGATTGAAGAAAAAACCAAGTGAATCATTTACAATAAAGAACATAGAGCCAATAACGCAAATACTAGATGTGCATATTTCCCATGATAGAAAAAACAAGAAGATTTAGTTATCATAGGAGAAATACATCGAGAATGTATTAGATAGGTTTAGTATAAGAAATGCAAACTCGGTGGTTCTCCTTTTTCAGGTTACTTCAAGTTGTGCTCAGACCAGAGTTCACTAAGTGATGAAGAGAATGAGAAAATGCAAAAGATTCTTTATATTTTAATAGTTAGAAGTTTGATATACATGATGGTATGTACGAGGTTGGACATTGCATATGCAATGGATGTTGCTAGCAGATTTCTTGCAAATCCAGAAAAAGGGCACCGAGCAATAGTGAAGTAGATCTTTAGATATCTAAAAAGGGAGCTCCAAAGTTTATTTAAACCTTGGAGGTAAACCACTTGTGTTGACAGATTATACAAATGCAAATATTGTAAGAGATATTGATATAAGGAAGTATACGTTAGATTTTATACTTGCTTTTGCAAGAGGAGTTGTGTCATTGTAATCTAGATTGTAAAGGTGTATTGCTCTCTCCATCACAGAAGCAGAATACGTTGATTATTGCTATAGAGGTTTGCAAAGAAATATTATGAATGAAAGAATTCTTACAACAATTGGGGCTAAAACAAAAAAATTATGTAGTGCATTACGACAGCCAAAGTGTCATCTATTTGTGTAAGAACCCAATTTTTCATTTCAAGTCAAAGCATATAGATGTCAAATACCACTGGATTCAAAATATATTTGAAGAGAAGTAGTTACAACTTCGGAAAACTCACATAGATGATAATGAGACAAATATGTTGACAAAGATTTTGCCAAAAGAAAGATAAGAGATGTGTTGACAGTTGATCGGCATGACTTTACATTAACGAGTCATGGGACAGCTTACCCTTTGGGTTGAAGGGGAAGGTTGTTGGGCATATGGGCCATTAATTCAGCCCTTGGTGGGCCTTAATAATCCATAGGCTATAACAGCCATTTAACCCTTTCTCTTTTAACTTCGACAAGAATAAAAGAAAAGAGGGCTTACAACTGCTATGAGCATAGTTGGGAGAAACACAACAGTGATAGTTGAGGTTAGAGAAACAAGAGAAGAAGAAAATGGAAGAAGATGATGGTAACATAGAGGCCATTCTCAATTATCCAGGCAGTGTTCTTGTCTCAGGTTCAATTAGATTTGCAACATATTCTTGTTGTGATCACTTGGGAAAACTTTGGATATTGTGCACGGTGACATAATAATATTGTATCCCTATTATTCTCTTGTGATTATTGCTCGAGTCTCTTATGATTGTTGCTTGAGTTTTAGGCAAGAGACTCCAAGATTTGTATGTTTATTAATTTTATAGTGGATTTACTTTTTTGGCTTGCACTGTGATATTTTCCCTTTGTGTTGGAGGGGTTTTCAACGTAAATCTTGGTATTTATATGACTGTGATTTCTGTTTAATTTTTCTGTTGGGTGTTACAACATGCTCGTATTTGTTTGTGTATAAGTTTTTTTATCCCATCATCTTGATAAAGAATACATTATCATATATTCATCATTTGATATGTAATCATCATGCAGAGTCCTGATGGGAGGAAAAGATCCATGTCATCATCTACCCATTTGCCTATATGGATAAGAGTCCAAAATAAGTCTACGGTAGATAATTCGAGGCTATCCCCCCCTCTATCGTTCATGTGGACAAGAGACCAAGAGGGGATTACTAGGAATGGTTAGAGATTACTTTATCATATAATATTATATGAAATATTTTTATTCATTTACGACCAAGTATAAAAGCTCTTATTCACTATAATGAATGGGTGATTACTTCTTTTGTCTATTCACATCGATACTCATACATATCGAATTACTAATTTAGACCGAGTCGAAAAATCTTCTTGACATCAATCTTCATATAGGTGGCACCTCGGGATTATTCTACGTATACGGATCTGGATCACGTCGGACTAACCAAGATATCAATAATATTTTTTCTCGTCAAATCTAAACCCAAACTCCTCGTAGAGTTGGATAAGGTTGGTGTCTCATCGTTTTAATAAAAAAAAAATATTATTATATAATTATAATGTTACATTAAATTGGTAAGGACAAATGAAGTGTCTTCGAGCATTACGTAAAAATACATATCAAGTAAAAGAAAAAAAACTTTGTGGTGACTAAAATGACAGAATCGAATGAGTCAGATTTTATCGGATTCGGGCTAAATTTCAACTCCGGAACCCAAATGCACACTGGGTCTGACATATCCGGATCGCATCCCACAACTTAGATCCGCTTCAGGTGAGCATCAATCATGGAGCGCTGCTGTCACCCAGTCGCAAGCTCCAATTCGAGAAAGTGACCGCACGGCCCGAAACCGATTCAGCGTTATGCATCGAACCACAAGCCTAACATAGATTCGGATTGAATCCATCGAATAGATTTCTTATTCTGTTGGTTATTTCCCATATCAGATACATATTGATCACTGTGATTAGGCTGTCATTTGTCAATCCTCGCCAAATAATCTTCATCGTCGTCATGATTAGAGCTTCCACTTGATGGAGTCAGCAGAGTCGAATTAATCGTTTCATGATTTGGCATTGAGAAAATGAAAAGAGAGAGCTCGGAGAGCCCACACCGGAGTTTTATTTTATTTTTCTTTTTGGAAAAGCAATACATTCCAATTCCGAGTCAGTGGTTCATAATTGCATACGTCAGTTTGGAATCCAAAGGGAGCCATCGCAGCTAACGTATTAAGACATCCATATATCAGAACCCGCCCCCCCACCAATTCCTCCTCCACCGGAACCCGCCCTTCCCTTCCGATGATTCCTCTGCCGCCTCCGTGAACTGTTGTTTTCCGCCGCCTCCGCCGTTTCCTGACTCCCATGTCCTCCACCTCCGCCTCCGCCTCCGCCTCCCCCGCCCCCGCCGCAAGCAGGATGACGACGAAGACGCCTCCCTTCTCCGCGAGCGAGTTAAAAGAAAGATAAAAAAGTAATTGAAATGTATAAAATTAGATAATGGTGGTGAGTACACAAGATTGTTTGATGATTATTGCATGTCACATGACATCCAAGATAAAATGATAGTTCCTAGTATGTCTCAACATAATGCAATAATAAAGAGAATGAACCACACCAACATAGAAAAAATCAGATATATACTTTCACAAGCCAAGCTACAAAAAAAGTTTTGGGATAAGGCTTTGAGGACTGCAGTTGATGTGATCAACTTGTCACCCTGTACAGCTTTAGATGATGATATTGCAGAGCATGTATGATCAGGGAAAGATGTCTCCTATAAGCACTTGAGAGTGTTTGGTTATCGTGCATTTGCATACATTCCAAATATTGAGAGATCTAAGCTGGATGATAAACAAAAGAATATATTTTTCTTAGCTACTCACATGATCAATTTGGTTACATGCTTTGGGATCCAGAAAAGTAGATGTTTAGAAGTAAAGATGTGATCTTCTTTGAGGATCAAACCCTTGAGGATTTGAAGGAGGCACTAGCCAAGATTTATACAGAAGGATTATCAAAATATGACCTAGTTACTCCTCTAGCATATTAGGGTGATGGGGGAGATATGCAGGAAAATAGTGTAGAGATCGATCTTGATCTACCTACAGGACATGCTGAGTAGAAAGAAAATGGGGAGCAACTTCTCATAGAACCTTAGTTGAGAAGATCTTCTAGATAACATCAATCTTTAAGAAGATATTCTATAGATGATTATGTGATGCTTACTGATATATATGAACCAAATAGTTATCAGAAAATAGTTGAAAGTGAGCAAAAAATGAAGTGATTAGTTGCTACACAAGAAGATATGGATACTCTACAGAAGAACCACATATATGATTTAGTGCAACTACCAAAGAAAATAAAGACCTTGAAGAACAAGTGAGTTTTCTGGATGAAGACTTAATAATAATGTTCTCAACCAAGGTACAAAGCTAGATTTGCTGTGAAAGACTTTGGTCAAAAGAAAGGTATTAACTTTAAAGAAATTTTTTCTCCTGTTGTTAAAATGTATTCTATCTATGTTGCTCTTAGTATTGCTACTAGCCTAGACTTTGAGGTTGAGCAGTTGGATACGAAGATAACTTTCCTTCAGAGTGATTTGGAGGATAAAATTTTTATGAAATAATCAAAAGGCTTCAAAGTCAAAAGTAAAGAAAATTTTATCTACAAGTTGAGAAAGAGCTTGTATGAGTTAAAGCAAGCTCTAATACAATGGTACAAAAAATTTAATTCATTTATGGTTGAAAATGAATATCAAAGAATGACTTCAGATCATTATGTGTACATCAAACTGTTTGGTGAGGATTTTATTATTCTCTGACTTTTTATTAATAACATGCTTATCCTTGAGAAAGATATGTTTACACTTGACAGATTGAAGAAAAAACCAAGTGAATCATTTACAATAAAGAACATAGAGCCAATAACGCAAATACTAGATGTGCATATTTCCCATGATAGAAAAAACAAGAAGATTTAGTTATCATAGGAGAAATACATCGAGAATGTATTAGATAGGTTTAGTATAAGAAATGCAAACTCAGTGGTTCTCCTTTTTCAGGTTACTTCAAGTTGTGCTCAGACCAGAGTTCACTAAGTGATGAAGAGAATGAGAAAATGCAAAAGATTCTTTATATTTTAATAGTTAGAAGTTTGATATACATGATGGTATGTACGAGGTTGGACATTGCATATGCAGTGGATGTTGTTAGCAGATTTCTTGTAAATCCAAGCAAAGGGCACCGAGCAGTAGTGAAGTGGATCTTTAGATATCTCAAAGGGAGCTCCAAAGTTTATTTAAACCTTGGAGGTAAACCACTTGTGTTGACAGATTATACAAATGCAAATATTGTAAGAGATATTGATATAAGGAAGTATACGTTAGATTTTATACTTGCTTTTGCAAGAGGAGTTGTGTCATTGTAATCTAGATTGTAAAGGTGTATTGCTCTCTCCATCACAGAAGCAGAATACGTTGATTATTGCTATAGAGGTTTGCAAAGAAATATTATGAATGAAAGAATTCTTACAACAATTGGGGCTAAAACAAAAAAATTATGTAGTGCATTACGACAGCCAAAGTGTCATCTATTTGTGTAAGAACCCAATTTTTCATTTCAAGTCAAAGCATATAGATGTCAAATACCACTGGATTCAAAATATATTTGAAGAGAAGTAGTTACAACTTCGGTGCCTCTCACCGGAGGTACAGGCACGGAACCCCGCCCGAGAGACTCCTGCACGAGATCCTCGTCATTCGGGGCCCGAACCAAGCCGCGACGGCCCCGAGGCCACGGCATAAAACTGTTTGCACTAACATCATCTATTTGTGTAAGAACCCAATTTTTCATTTCAAGTCAAAGCATATAGATGTCAGATACCACTGGATTCGAAATATATTTGAAGAGTAGTTACAACTTCAAAAAACTCACATAGATGATAATGAGACAAATATGTTGACAAAGATTTTGCCAAAAGAAAGATAAGAGATGTGTTGACAGTTGATCGGCATGACTTTACATTAACGAGTCATGAGACAGCTTCCCTTATAGGTTGAAGGGGGAGGTTATTGGGCATATGTGCCATTAATTCAGCCCTTGGTGGGCCTTAATAACCTATAGCCTATAACAGTCATTTAACCCTTTCTCAACCCTTTCTCTTTTAACTTCGACAAGAATAAAAGAAAAGAGGGCTTACAACTGCTATGAGCATAGTTGGGAGAAACACAACAGTGATAGTTGAGGTTAGAGAAACAAGAGAAGAAGAAAATGGAAGAAGATGATGGTAACATAGAGGCCATTCTCAATTATCCAGGCAGTGTTCTTGTCTCAGGTTCAATTAGATTTGCAACATATTCTTGTTGTGATCACTTGGGAAAACTTTGGATATTGTGCACGGTGACATAATAACATTGTATCCCTATTATTCTCTTATGATTATTGCTCAAGTCTCTTATGATTATTGTTTGAGTTTTAGGCAAGAGACTTCGAGATTTGTATGTTTATTAATTTTATAGTGGATTTACTTTTCTAGCTTGCACTGTGATATTTTCCCTTTGTGTTGGAGGGATTTTCAACGTAAATCTTGGTATTTATATGACTGTGCTTTCTGTTTAATTTTTCTGTTGGGTGTTACAACATGCTCGTATTTGTTTGTATATAAGTTTTTTTATCCCATCATCTTGATAAAGAATACACTATCATATATTCATCATTTGATATGTAATCATCATGCAGAGTCCTGACGGGAGGAAAAGATCTATGTCATCATCTACCCATTTGCCTATATGGATAAGAGTCCAAAATAAGTCTACGGTAGATAATTCGAGGCTATCCCCCCCTCTATCGTTCATGTGGACAAGAGACCAAGAGGGGATTATTAGGAGTGGTTAGAGATTGCTTTATCATATAATATTCTATGAAATATTTTTATTCATTTACGACCAAGTATAAAAGCTCTTATTCACTATAATGAATGGGTGATTACTTCTTTTGTCTATTCACATCGATACTCATACATGTCGAATTACTAATTTAGATCAAGTCGAAAAATCTTCTCGACATCAATCTTCATATAGGTGGTATCTCAGGATTATTCTACGTATACGGATTTGGATCACGTCGGACTAATCAAGATATCAATAATATTTTTTCTCGTCAAATCTAAACCCAAACTCCTCGTAGAGTTGGATAAGGTTGGTGTCTCATCGTTTTAATAAAAAAAAAATATTATTATATAATTATAATGTTACATTAAATTGGTAAGGACAAATGAAGTGTCTTCGAGCATTACGTAAAAACACATATCAAGTAAAAGAAAAAAAACTTTGTGGTGACTAAAATGACAGAATCGAATGAGTCAGATTTTATCGGATTCGGGCTAAATTTCAACTCCGGAACCCAAATTCACACTGGGTCTGACATATCCGGATCGCATCCCACAACTTAGATCCGCTTCAGGTGAGCATCAATCATGGAGCGCTGCTGTCACCCAGTCGCAAGCTCCAATTCGAGAAAGTGACCGCACGGCCCGAAACCGATTCAGCGTTATGCATCGAACCACAAGCCTAACATAGATTCGGATTGAATCCATCGAATAGATTTCTTATTCTGTTGGTTATTTCCCATATCAGATACATATTGATCACTGTGATTAGGCTGTCATTTGTCAATCCTCGCCAAATAATCTTCATCGTCGTCATGATTAGAGCTTCCACTTGATGGAGTCAGCAGAGTCGAATTAATCGTTTCATGATTTGGCATTGAGAAAATGAAAAGAGAGAGCTCGGAGAGCCCACACCGGAGTTTTATTTTATTTTTCTTTTTGGAAAAGCAATACATTCCAATTCCGAGTCAGTGGTTCATAATTGCATACGTCAGTTTGGAATCCAAAGGGAGCCATCGCAGCTAACGTATTAAGACATCCATATATCAGAACCCGCCCCCCCACCAATTCCTCCTCCACCGGAACCCGCCCTTCCCTTCCGATGATTCCTCTGCCGCCTCCGTGAACTGTTGTTTTCCGCCGCCTCCGCCGTTTCCTGACTCCCATGTCCTCCGCCTCCGCCTCCGCCTCCGCCTCCCCCGCCCCCGCCGCAAGCAGGATGACGACGAAGACGCCTCCCTTCTCCGCGAGCGAACTGGCGCATGAGGCCAAACGCGAGGCCGCCCCGAGCGTGGAGCGCAGGTCCTGGGCGGCCATCGGCGCCAACTGCTGCCTTCTCCTCGTCGGCGTCGGCGGCGGCGCGCTGTTGGCATGGTGGGCTCTCTCCTTCCACCACTCCAACCAGCAGCTGTGGATGGTCCCCGTCGGCCTGGTCCTTCTGGGCACGCCCATCTTCGCGTGGCTCTCCGTCTTCGTCTCCGGCGTCGGCCGGAGCCTCGAGCTACTGTGGGCTAAACCCACGGCGCCGCCACCTCCGGATCTCGATGGAGAGAGATGATCGAGAAGAAACAGCGCAACCAACCAACCAACCAACCACTCCTTGGGTGTGTTTTCTGCAACATGTAATTCGTCTTTTCTGGTTTCCATCTCCAAGAGATAGCAGGAAAACTACAGAGATACATATTTCTTTGGTAATTATTTTGATGCTGTCTTCCTCCTCATCGTAAGTACGAGTCATCGCAACCTTTTCTCCAAGCAACACAACACATGAATCCAATACCTTTCTGCAACTTGATGTTGGCCTTACATTACAAGGTAATCTACTTAAGAGTCATCAGAAAAGCACTGGAGCAGTGGTCCCTCTGTGAACGCACACTCCTCCTCTGTTCCTACTGTATGCAATTGTTCTTCCTCTCAGCCGCTTTGGGTTTGCCAAGGTCGAGGTTCTTTATAGCCTACTGGACCGAGCATTCTTAACATGGACAACTCGGATGCAAAATAAATATTGAGTTTAGACTAAGAAACATTGCAATTAAGAGGCGTGTAAAAGCAGAATTCATTTCTTCATCTTTGGTGAGTGACTGTGTCGATAGACCCTCTTTTAAGAGGATAACGTACCGTGGGAATTGCACGTTGTCCTCAACGTAATGGAAGAAGTCAAGTCTCTCATTATGCTCGACTGGTGATTTATTAGAACAGCTAGAGGATAACGTACCGTGGGAATTGCACGTTGTCTTCAACGTAATGGAAGAAGTCAAGTCTCTCTTTATGCTCGACTGGTGATTTATGGAGAATGTAATAATTTCGTGTCGTAGTCAAGGAAGCTTGGATTTACAAGTTCTTGCCACTCCATCTCAAATCGCCTGTGTAGAATTCTAAGGTTTGAAGAAAAATCTCTGGGGAAATCCCCATGTCGAACGGGCCGGCCGTAGGGTCGCACCGTCCCTCGTCTTCCTCCACAAATCGCACTTCAGATTCTTTACTGTACGAGTGTGCCGCCCCAAAAGAGCCACACCATCGATGTGGTCATTGCAGCATCCGCGGAGGTCGAATAATCCTCCACCACCACTACATTTTGTGGTACATCGGAGGATCCGAGCTCCGCCATCCGTGGCTGATAGCGGTGGTCATAAGCGTCACTTTTGCAGCATTAGTCTTGGGAAATTGGTACATGAGGCAGCAAAAGTCCATGGAGGCGAGAAGATAGATTACTGAACCAGAGGACCAAACCTTCTTCTACGACTTCTACCGTAGCAAAATATTCTTGGGAGGCAGAGCAGACAGCGGAACAGAACCAAAAAGCGGGGGAGTCGCCGCCGACCCAAGACGACGAGTGTTACCTTGGCTGGTGGTATCTGGGACAGTAACAGCCCCGCCCCGGTGGGATTCGGGGGCAGCTCTTCCACCCCACTAAAAGTCCAAGAAGTCGACCGCGGTCCTTTTCGACCCCGTCACACGCCGCTACCGAACGATCGAATTGTGCGTCTCATTTGTATGCACTTAAGCAAAAGCTCCACCGCAGTTCACATGTCATGGGTTAACTTGTTCTTTGGCAGCTACTATTGCCCCTTCCATATGGTACCGACACTAGAAATCGAGAGATCAGAGTTACTCGATTTGAGGCACTAAATACCTGTTCCTGAGATCATGCAGACAGGGGGGGGCACATATGTGGGGTCTTCTGACCGCGAAGCATACAAGCAAGCAACCTGCGATGGAGGCCCGCCCGCTGCTTCAACATTATTGCGGACGACGGTGGTGCACCGTTCCAAGGAATTAAAAGTGGTTTCTACAGTGTGGCATCTCTGACGATCGGTCGCTTGTCGTATCCCGACTTGGGGGTACCGACAAGCTGCTGTAACGCATACCAAGATAGGAGAGCGGCGTGGCGTCCAAGAAGGGCAAGGCGTGAAAGACGACTACAGGAATAGAATCCAAGCCGAATTGAATAGCTCCGACGATTTATCGATTTCAAATTCAATCGAAATTGATTAACGATCATTTAATTTTATTTTATTTTAATTAAAAAAAATCTCAAAACTATCAGTTGAAGAATAGAAACAATCAGAATTGATAATTCTGATTTCGATTCAAAATATCAATAATTTTTTTAAAAATAAAAATATATAGTCAAATAATGCTATTGATCGACCATTCGGTTGTGCTTGGTCCAATGATTCTGGGAGCAGCAAATGATCACTTTACACTCCTCTCATAATTATATTAACAACTATTTTCACGAGGATAATGCTTATTTTATAATTTAAAATAAAAAATAATCTCTTCTAACAACTAAATAATAATTAGTTTTGGAGTATTTTAGTAAAAAAAATCTAAAAATCTTATAAATACCCTCTCGATCCTCTCATCCTTCCTCGCAACTTTGATTAAGTACTATTTGAAATTTGAATGCTATTAAGCTTTTAAGTAAGTGGAAGTCATCACTTCATTATCAAAGAGACATTTGAAAATATGATTGTGACAACTCAAGAAAGGCAACACATCAATGTTAATGTCGAGTCGGAGAAAACCAACACGGAAGTTAAAGTAAGTCAAACATTTTTAAGTTGTACTTTAAAATTTTAAATTTAAAAGAGGAGGATATGAAACTTTTCAAAAGTATATTGAGAAGAAATATGAAGCATTAGCTAGATTAATTTTATTAAATATTTATTTTTAGTTTTGGTATAAAAATGATTTTATAGATTATTATCAATAATAATCTTACCCACACTTTTTATGATCTTTATAAGAAAATTATAAAAAACATTTTGAGCTTTGGATGGCTATGTTTATATTTGTGTTGATATTTGGAGTGATCACTATCAAATGCACTCATACATGGGATTGTTTATAATTTTTTTTATTTTTTAAAACAACATAAGAAAATAATATATATAAAATAATAAAAATAATTATATATATATATATATTTAATTTTTAATTTTTTTATTGGTTTTGATAATGCAATAATAATTACCGCTTTTATTCTAGAATTACAGGCAGTATATCAACTTACTTTTGATAGTACCCCTTTTATATTAGATACGTTTGTCATGTTTTGAATTTATGTGTACAAGAAGGTTTTAGATCTTTGAAATTGTTCTTTCTCCCATTAAACAAATTATTTCATTCTTATAAGATCATTCATAAGATTTTATAAGGATGTTTCTATCCAATGAATTCTACTTATGAATTGTTTAAATAATATTTTGAATATAAGGAATTACTATGTACTTTTTTTATAAATAATATTAGGCATATTAGTTTAAATCCATAGCATTGGAATGTATGTAAAAAAAAATTATAAAATTTAAAAATTTTAATAATATAATTTATACTTTGTCTAGTGTTTATTATCCTACTACATATTTTTTTTAGTCGTTTATATTAATATTTATTTAAATATGATAATAATTACTATGAAATCAAGATGGATAATTTTTTTTTAAAATATTATTGATTTATTTAGTTACTTATGTTTTTTATCCTGGTACTAAATTAGATGACTTAAGTGATAATTTAACCACTTAGTATAAAAAGTTTAGGAGCAGACGCTAACTATACGAGAGAACATAATACCTTTGAAGCTTGTACATCTATGGATCAAATTAGCAGGATAGTAAAATCAGGAGAAAAATTATTATTACAAAAATAAAAAAATAAAGGGAGAAAAATTATTATTACAAGGCTCGAACTTGGAGCTTGTATATAATAACTTCTTTTGAGTTAAGTGATAGTCATACATATATAGAATTTTCTATTCTAGAATAATGGGCATGAGGAATGATGGGCATGATACATAATGATATTTTTAATTTTGGTGATGATCACAAGGCAAATTTGGCAACTCGAGTATCGATAATAGTAGCTATGGAGCAAGCCTTCAACTTGGGAGGACAAATCTTAGAGGAAACTAAATCGAATATAACCCTCGAATCAATTAAAGCTCAAGCATACATCAATGACAAACAAAACAAAACGAAACTAAGAGATTTTATTCATGAATACAACAACCATGCATGAATCGAAGGGATGATTTAAGCAATTAAAAATTTATAATTTTATTCAATTTTATCAATTTTTTTTCATGTCATTACTTAGTTGTACATATATATTTTTTAATTTACAAATAAAATTATAAATTTTCATATTATAATTTTTTTATTAAAAATAATAAAATACTATCAGTTAAAACCAGAATTGGCCTTGGACGATTATGAAGCCATGTTTAGGACAATTAGATTGGACAAAGTCGTGATCAGAGCTACTAGATTGTGGACTGTTTTGATTGCCACTAATTGTTACGCTAAAAGTCACATGTCATGCTAAGATTGTCTAGCTCCAAACGACTGCTCTCATGGTATCTCTTTTACTTTGCTATGATGTTTCTTTGGTTTTCTTTTTTATTTCTTTCGAATCATATTTATTATTCTTTCTTTCTTATCTCGATATAAACTTGAAATTTAATTAATTATGTATCACAATTTATATTATTTTTTAATGTAATTTCTCTCTCTCTCTCTCTGGTAGAAGCCGATTCTTTTTACCCCAAAAGAAAATCCATTAAGATTTCAGCATCACACTAAACTAAAAATTCTTGAAGGAACATATAGACAAATTTTCCTTCAAAATCTTTCCACCATGAAGCATCAGAAGAACCCACGATGAACCATGTCTTCCGTGTATCGCTTGCTGTCCCCCATGCAAAACTGCCCGTGATTCAATTGTAATCAAATAATTCTTGAAGGAAAACTAGGGAAACACTGATGGTTTTTTTTTTTAGACCAACAAAAAAAAAAAAACGTCACCCATCCGGATCGTTGATCCGGGTCATGAGCAGTAATATAGGCATAGTACTTTTACAATGGAAGTAGCTGTAGCTTAAAGTTCATATGATATGTAGACATACCAGACTGTGCTGTTACATAGAAACAGACCTTAGCCATCAGAATTAACTTTTGAACCAGGATAAGAGAACAAGCGAGTAGCGTTTTGGAAACTCAGCTCAGCGAGCTCCTCCTCGGGCATTTCAAGTAGTGTTGCAACATATTTCAACACCTGAAAAATCATGTCATCATTCTTACCGTATTTTAGACAGTGACTAAGTTGGGTTCAGGATTGTAGAGGTTAAATCAACTAAAAAGGGGGCAATGTTGCTCCTTTTATGTATGACATTTGTAATCTTCGGTGAAATAAATATATAAATATATATATATATA
>LVTN01000431.1:129411-148296 GCA_001649415.1 Musa itinerans | reverse complement strand
TATAAATATATATATATATATATATATATATAAATAAAACAAACTTACGTGATGAATGTTGGCAGGATGATTTAGTCCTTCCTTTGACAGACTTGTTGCCTCTGCAGCTGAATCTCCAAACTGGTTTTCTGTCTCTGCTATGGAAGCAACATCTGGAAATGGAAACGAAGAACTCGTCTTCACTGATAGCAATCCATCAGGGGCATCTGTCTCAATCAAAATTCTGTCTTTGGGTACCTAGACAACAACTCTGGGGTCAAATTAAGTGACTATCGAAAATATTCCAAAATCAGTAAAAAGTTTTTTCTCTCTCGGTACTTGCATAATAACACGTTAATACCAACCGATTTAAGCATCTTCTTTGCTTTCTCCGGCTTCATGGATGTGAGATGCCCAGAAAATGAAAAGTAAGATCCCAACTTTGCCAAGCCAGGGACCAACTCAGCAGATCCGATATATGAATGCAAAATAACACCTGCTGGGAAAGGCCCAGTGGATCTGGTCATGAAAAATAGTAATAAAATTGAGTTGTTACCAGATTCATCAAGGTACAGAATGATGTGGATCAAACAACTAAGTTACTTCACTCCTGTTGCAGCCACCATTGGCAAGACAAGCTCCACATTCAATTAACAGAGATAATTTTGATGCATCACATTTTTAAAAACAACAATTACAAAATATTAAAAACCATTTTTTCTCAAAGTAAATTCTTTCAAAGTCTATCACAAAGAAGCCAGAAACTTTATTTGATGAAATCCCAAGGTTCATTGTCTGCAGCCTTACCATCAAGAGATCAAGGTATAAATTCAACAGTGGATGAATAAACTAAATAAGCAGGTAGCACTACTGACACATTGGATTCATGTTCATCCATAATTTTACATTTAACAATCAGATTATCTGAATGGTCATCAATTGTACTACCTGAATAGAACTTCTGCACATAATTAAGAATCCAGCATAAACAGTTAGTCTCCGAGCAAACAGATCAGCTCAGTACCATGGACTGACATTAAGTACACACACACACACACCAGCTTCTCCTTGTCTCTTGCAACAAGAAGTTTGGATGCTTCAAGCAAATTGTGTTGATAGAAGGAAAACCAACATAATCCAAAAGTATCAATGTAAAGAAACTGTGAGAAAAATAGGACAGCAAATGAAGATAACACAAAAATAACATAGCTAAATATTGCATACTAGCTAACCTTATTCGTATGTTGGAAAATATGACATTTAGCATCGGCATAGTTCACTAAGACCTCTTCAATGAAACATTTAACATTTGAAAGAAAATAAATGCTTTGAAATATATTGACCAGCCGTATTGTCACGAACTTAAATGGAATTGTCTAAGTCGTGAGACACCCTTGAGGCAGTGTCACGGACTTAGTTGGAATTGCTTAAGTCGTGAGGTACCCTCGCGCCAATGTCACGAACTTAGCTGAGATTGCCTAAGTCGTGAGGCACTCTTGCACAAATGTCACGGACATAGTTGGGATTGCCGAAGTCGTAAGGCACCCTTATATTATCCGTCCGCAAAGGGTCAACCTAGTTGCAACCTCAGTTAGGTCCCGAAGGACCTACAAAAGAGCAAATCGATTAATTTGAAAGCAAGCAGCGGACGAGTCCGGACGTCTTGCAAAGATGACAACTTTACAAGCAATTCAATAAACACTCGATGTGTAAGAGAGAAAAGAGAGGAAAGAGAAAACAATGACTTTAGATGGCAAACGAACAATAGCAAGTCCGCAAATGACTGCTCACCGAGTGTCGGGCGCGATGGCAAGTTCCCGTAGGCTTAACGTACGAACTAGTGAAATCCAATCTCTGCCCAACACTACCCCAAATCCCTATCCAGCCTAGTGCCACCTGGGTGGTTCTAGGGTGTTGAGATGGCTGACATTTTGCACTGCACCACAGTCTGCAGAAAACAAGTCGTGGCACACAAAAAGGGGGCCATTTTGGGGCTGCCCATTCTGGTGAGTGATCACTCTCCAGCGCTGTGATCTGTTCCTGCTCACAGTTTTCAAGCAAAAACACACAAAACCAAGACAAAACATGCTGCCAAACATATGTACAAACAAACAAAAGTGGCGAACGGTCTGTTGATGAAGATGTTGCAGGTGTGCGACGAATGTTCATGATATTTTCCCCCACTTACATTGTTGATGCCCTTGTCGATGCTTGCTGGTAGGCTTTGATGACTGCTTCTTTGTATCACAGAGCATCTTCAGGCTCCCAACTGGCTTTTGTTTGGGAAAGCTTTCCCCACATCATCAAGTACTCGATCTACTCTGCTCCATTCAGTAGCTTTGTCTTGTGATCCGTTAAAATAGGTTTAACTCGCTTTTCATAGAAGGCTCTAGTGGGGGATAGCCGAGTTGAAACGCTTCGGAAAGTATCTTATGGGTCTGAGTGGTAGACTCTCAAGTTGCTTGTGTGGAAAACATTATGAATTTTGAGCCATGCTGGTAGCTACAACTTGTAGGAGACATTGTCTATCCTGCTGATAATTGAGAAAAATCCTTTGTACTTAGGCACCAATCCCTTGTGCACTTTATGCCTAAAGAGTTGCAATGATGTTGGTTGGAGCTTCACCAACACTAAGTCACCGCCTTTAAACTCCTATGGTCGCCTTCCCAAGTCTGCCCACTTCTTTATCTTTTTTGTCACATTCTCTGAGTAAGCCCGCACAATATCTACGTTTTGATGTCATTACTTTGCAAAGTGATATACTGACGAACTACTCTTAGTATAACCAATTGCCAATGTGTGAGAAGTCGACACCTATTGTCTCGTAATAATCTCGAAGGGGCTCTTATTGGATGCAGAGTTCTGCTATAAGTTATAGGAGAATTGGGTTGTGTTTAATAGCTTCACTCAATCTCGTTGGTTGGCACTCACGTAATGCCGAAGGTATTGCTCAAGAAGCAAATTTATTCTTTCAGTTTGGCCATCCGTCTAGGGGTAGAGGAATTTGGAGAAGTATAACTTATATCCTAGCAATTTGAATAGCTTAATCCAGAATCGTCCCAAGAACCACGCGTCTCGATCACTGATACTGTGCGGGACTCCCCAATACTTCACCACATTCTTCATCATCAACTTGGTCGTCTCCTCTGCTGAGCAATGTAAGGGTGCAACAATAAATATTACATACTTTGAAAATTGATCCACCATCACAAGTATCAATATGAGTCCCCCTACTGTCGACAAGCTTCATATGAAGTCTAAGGAAATGCTCTCCCACAACCTTTCTGATATAGGCAACAACTCTAAAAGTCCCACCGACTTCCATTGCTCTACCTTATCTTGTTAGCAAGGCATGTTCGAACATATTCCTCATATCGGTCCCCATCTTCGGCCAATAGAAGGCCCTCTCTACGATTGCCAATGTTCAACGAATACCTAAATGTCCAACCCAAAGGAATTGTGACACTCTCAAGAGTTCACGTCTCAAATTGTCCGCTCAAGGAACATAAACTCTATTCCCTTTAGTGTAGACGAGTCCCTCCTGGACCCAAAATTGTCGTGCCTTGCTCTCTTTGATTAATTACATCAGGGTTACTACTTGGGGATCACTGTACTGTTCATCCCGGATCTTGGAAAGGAAGTTTGAGTGCAACTGACTTGCTTGGCCTCTGCATTCCAGTTGCATGGCATTCGCTAGCTCTACTTTCCTGCTCAATGCATCGGCCTTGACATTTACTCTTTCAGGCTTGTACTCTATTGCTATATCAAACTCAACCAGGAAGTCCTGCCATCGTACTTGCTTTGAGGAGAGTTTCTTTTGAGTTTAGAAGTAACTCAATGAGATGTTGTCCGTCCTTCACACAAATCACATTCCGAAAAGATAGTATCACCAAACTCGTAAACAGTGGACCACCACTATCATCTCCTTCTCTTGCACCAGATATTGTTACTCGGTCTCGTTGAGCTTGCGGCTCTCGTAGGCCACCGGGTGACCCTCCTACATAAGTACTCCCCCAATAGCGAAGTCTGAAGCGTATGGACTTCGAAAGACTTCCTATAGTCCGACAATTTAGTTTCAGCTCTTCTAACACAACAGCTTTTAGGTCTTGGAATGTCGCTTTGTATTTGTCTGACCATCGCCAAAGCTGCTCCTTCAACAACTCCGTTAGTGGAGTTGCGTGCTTCAAGTACCTAGCTATGAAGCGTCGATAATAGTTGACGAAATCAAGGATCTCAGCTTCGGTACCTTCTTTATAGTCCAATAATCTATCACAACTTGCACATTTGATTTATCTATCCGAATGGAACCTTCGCCGATTTGGTGCTCCAAAAACAAAATCTTCATTTGAGCAAAGTAGCACTTCTCCCTTTTCATGAACAAAGTGTTCTTCCTTAAAGTCTTGAAAATTGTTCGAAGGTGATTGATATGCTCCTTGAGCATTTGGTTGTAAACGACGATATCATCCAAGTAGACGATCATAAACTTGTCCAGATACTCCTTGAATAGTTGGTTTATGAGAGTGCAGAATGTGGCCAGAGTGTTGGTTAAGCCGAAAGGCATTACCAAGAACCCGAACGCTCCATACCTAGTCACACAAGTAGTCTTCGCTTCATCGCCTTCAACAATGCGCACCTGCTAGTAACCCGAGCAAAGGTCGAGTTTAGAGAAATACTTTGCTTTGCCTAGTTAGTCAAACAAGCCCGCGATGAGTGGGATGAGATACTTCTTCACCGTCATATTATTTAGGGCCTAATAGTCGATGCATAATCGGAGGCTCTCATCTTGTTTCTTTTGGAAGAGGACTGGAGCTTCGAATGGTGCTTTGAAACTGCAGATGAGACCACCTCTTAGCAGTTCATCTAACTGCTTCTTGAGCTCCGCCAACTCTGGAGGGGCCATGCGGTATGGTGGTCTCGCAGGAGGCTTCACTACCGGCTCCAACTCGATATGATGATCCACGGCTCTGCGTAGCGGTAGAGTTTTCGACAACTCGGGTGGTATGACATCTGTTAACTCCTTCAAAACGTTTGCCACCACAGTAGGTTTATGAATGGCCTCCACGTCAAGTGGCTCTAGCTTTATAGTGGCCACGAAAGTTAATTCACCTTTTTGTACCCCCTTCTTCAGTTGTAATGATAATAATTGTTGTGGGTTCTTGATTCCTCCTTGAGAAATTGGAACCGCGTAGGGGTCGTCGCCTCCCATTAGACATAAGGAGTTTAGGAACGACATTGACACCAACTTTGCCATGTGCATGAACTTCATTCCGAGAATCACTTGGAAGTCATCCAGTGGCACTGCTATTATGTTTATGCTTCTGTTCCATATCTCGATCTTAATGGGGACCCCCTTTGCTAGCCCAGAGATTCGCTTAGCTTCTGAGTTCACAACCTTCATACGACTCAGGCTCTTCTCTAAGTTCAGCACAAGTTGCCTTGCTTCTCGATCGGTAATGAAATTGTGGGTAGCGCCCGTGTCCACTATTGCATGGGTTGTTCGGTCATTTAGCTTGATGTTCACGCACATCAACTTCACTGCTCCTTGCCTATTATGGCTTCATCTTCATGTTCACCCCCACTTGACACTGCAACGCATTCAACAAATGCATTGCTCCCATTCAGGGTCCTTGCAACTCCTTATCATTGCTGTTGGATTCCAAACTACTCGAACTAAGGGCGACGACTTTACCCTTGTCCGATTTGGGAGGGTAGATTGATGCTGTTAAAGCATTAAGTGCTTGTTTTTGTGGGCTCTCCCTTACCATATACGATGCTCCGTACAAGAAGCAACCGTTAGGTTTTGGGGCCTTTCTTTTTGAGCTTGGCCCTTTATAGGAATTCCTTTTCTTTTGTTCGCTTTCGGACTCCTTCCCTTGAGAATATTTGGATGGACGATTTTCCGAAGATTGTTTCTTCTTCCCTAAATCCTCTGAGGAAACAAAGTCGACGAGCCTTTCCGCAACTGCAATTGCCTCGATCACATCAGTGGTATTTCTTCGATGCAATTCCTGTTGTGCCCATAGCTTTAAGCCATCGAGGAAGCTGAACAGTTTGTCCTTCTCGGACATGTCTTGTATGTCCAGCATCAGTGCAGAAAATTACTTTACGTAATCTCGAATGGAAGCAGAGTTATCTCAACTTCCTTCTTGCGACGAACTCTGTGTTCTCAGGTAAAAACTGAGTTCTCAACTCCCGCTTCAAGTTCTCCCATGTGTCCACTCGACATCGACCTTATTGGATCTCTTCCTAACATATTCGTCACCAAAGTTTTGCATCCTCATTCAGATACATGGTTACTATTGAAACTTTAGTTTCTTTAGAATCAGGCCTCGTAGCTCAGAAGTACTGTTCCATGTCAAACAGGAAATTCTCAAGCTCCTTTGCATCCCTGGCACCCCCGTAGCAATACAACTCGAGTGTACTCAAGTTTTCTAACAAAGTACCACAAGTGTTGCTCTCTCCCGCATTAAGAGCCCTTATAAGCAATGTAACCCTGGACGTGAGTTCCACCACGACTTCGTGTAGATGTTGCATGGAATCTTTGGTGTCTTCCGTCAATCGATTAACTAGGGACTTGACCTTGTCGATCCGAGATTCTATTTCCTCTTACGAGTTCTCTACCCCAAGAAGCCTTCGTTGGCTTTAGTAGAGTTCCTCCATACTCACTTCAAGAATGTCAAAGCGGGTTTATGCAGTTGTAAGCCTCTCCTTATGGCTTCTTTTCCCAGTTGGTGCTCCCAATTGCGCTTCCTCCACTCGTGGAGAATAACTTCTCACTTGTCTTGTTCGCTGTCGCGCTCCTCTTGAGCAGCTCTAACAACTTAAAGAGAGAATTTGCACTTCCAGCCCACCTGTAGTTGCTTGGGGCAATGGTCTGGCTTGCCCCATCTTGCTCAATTCGCCACGATGCTTCGATATGGCGAAATTGTAAAACTTTTCATTGTTTGCTTGAATTGCTTGCCCGCTCAGATACTACAATGTCATGGACTTAGCTAGAATTGTCTAAGTTATGAGACATTCTTGTGGTAGTTTCACGGACTAAGCTAGAATTGCCTAAGTTGTGAGGCATCGTTGCGCCAATGTCATGGACTTAGTTAAGATTATCTAAGTCGTGAGGCACCCTTGCGCCAATGTCACGAACTTAGCTGGGATAGACTAAGTCGTGAGGCACCTTTGCGTCGTCCGTCCACAAAAGGTCAGCCTAGGTGCAATCTTGCTTAAGTCTCGAAGGACCTATAAAAGAGCAAATCGATTAGTTCGAAAGCGAGCAACGGACAAGTCCCAACATCTCGCAAAGAGAGTAGCTTTATAAGCAATTTAACAAACACTCAGTGTGCAAGAGAGAAAAGAGAGGAAGAAGAAAACAATGAATTTAGAAGGCAAATGAACATTAACAAGTCTGCAAACGATTGCTCACCAGGTTGTCACGGACTTAGTTAGAATTGCCTAAGTCGTGAGGCACTCTTGTGGCCAAGACGCGAACTTAGTTTGGGTTCCCTAAGTCGCGAAGCACCCTTGCGCCAACTTCTCGGACTTAGCTAGGATTGCCTAAGTCATGAGGCGCCCTTGTGACATACGCGTCCGCAAAGGGTCAGCTTAGTTGCAACCTCGTACAAGTCCCGAAGGACCTGTAAAACAGAAAGTTGATTATATTGAAAATGAGTGACGGACAAGTCCCGACGTCTCGCAAAGAGGGAAGCTTTACAAGCAATTCAGCAAGCATCTGGTGTGCACAGGAGAAAAGAGAGGAAGGAGGAAAACAAAGACTTTAGAAGGTAGAACGAACAGTTGCAAGTCCACAAACAACTGCTCACCGGGTGCCAAGCGCGAAAGCAAGTTGCCGTCAAGTTAACGTGCGAACTTGCGAAGAGTTTTTCAATGCCCGATAATATACCGAAGCCCCATCCAGCCCTGTGCCACCTGGGGGGTTCCAGGGTGCTGAGATGGCTGACGTTTCGGGCGCTGCTGCGGGTTGCAGAAAACAGCCCATGACACGTGAAAACGAAGCCATTTTAGGGCTTTTTAGCCCGGCGCGGTGAGCGGTCGCACTGTGCGCTGCAACCTGTTCGAACATGTATTTTACAAGCAAAAACACACAAAACCAAGGCAAAACAGGCTACCATGTCTTTGTACAAATAGGCAAAAGCAACGAACGGTATGTTGAACGAAGTTGTTGTGGGTGCGCGACGACCGTTCGTGACAAGGTGTCAGGCACGATGGCAAGTTCTCGTAGACTTAATGTGTATACTTATGAAATCCAATCAATGCCTAACACTACCCACAAACCCCTATCTAGCCCGGTGCCACCTGAGGGGGGGGGGGCTATAGGGTGCTGAGATGGTTAACATTTTGCACTGCATCACAGCCTATAGAAAACAACCCGTGGCATGCGAAAATGGGGCCATTTTGGGGCAATTTTGCCTATTCTGGCGAGCGATCGCTCCACAACGTTGCAACTTGTTCCTGCTCATGGTTTTCAAGCAAAAACACGCAAAACATGCTGTCAAGCATATGTACAAGCAAACAAAAGCGACAAACGGTCTGTTGACGAAGATGTTACAAGTGTGCGATGATTGTTCGTGACATTATGTTAGGAGTAATGTTACTTTTACTAAATTACAAGTTTAACATTCAAAAGAAAATAAAGAATCAGACACTTTTGACTAGCCATGTGTTTCAGTAGTCAGTAGAGTATCTTCTTATGATCAATGGATGCTATTCATTAAAGAAATATAACACATTACTAAAGAATATAAAATGTGTTTCAGTAATGTTTTTTTACAAAGATCAGTCGATGTTCTCTTATAACTACTATAAGATATCAAACATGATACTAAAGCATTTAAAATTAGAGAACACAATGGATGCTCTCTTATACCTACTGAAGATATGAAACATAATACTAAAGCATTTATAGTTATAGAACACATTAAGTGCATTATCAACTCATAAGAAAAGGTGAGTCACATCTAACATGTAGTGGTTTTTACAAAAGTCATCAGCAAATGAAAGGGGAGTTTACATCCGTTGTAGCTCCCAGATGCTGACAATCACAAACACTTACCCTCAGTTGAAAATTAGGTTTATGAAATAGGTATGCCACTGGATTTTCTGTTTGCAAAGGTCCTAGAACAGGTCCTGCAGTAAATGCTTAGCTTCTTTGTCTTGAAAACCAAGCCATTCTTCCTAGTTGATTTAGAATAACACACAAAGTACAAAGTTCCCTTGAGCCAAGATGGTTACCGGTGACAACAAATTGAAGCACTTGATGCTTTGACAACCTTATGACCACCTAGAAATTATGACAAAAAATTCTGAAAGTAACAGATATTCTCATGTTGTAAAACTATAAGAGTAGTCATGTGGGAAAATATAAAAAAGGCAAACAAGAACATTATAGGATTTTTTTTTCTTGGACCAACTTCTTGATGTTTTCATGTTCCAGACAAGCAACTTATTACACTTACTTTCAAGAAACAAAAAAACTTAAAATCAGTTTCTTAATTGCCGAGTACTAAATTAAAGCCTTACAACATGATTTCTAGAAGATCCCCAAAAGCACGCAAGCAATGGACAGAAACAGGTTTCTCTAAGACTTTGGCGAGTTCAAGTTGCTGCCGGAAAACATCCACCTAACAGAAAAACAAAGTTCAATGACAGTTGCATTGAGACGACAACAAAGGGCTCATTGCAGAGTCAGGGAATGGAAGTAAGTAGATGAAACAAGACAACAAAATGTCAAAGATAAGCATTAAAATCAAATTAGTCTATTAAAAGTTAAAGCGGGCTTCACCTGTTCTCCAAAATCAATATTCTTGGCATGGGCACCTTTATCTAGACCAATCTGCATATGTTTAAGCACAAGTTAATATTAGATACATGTACAAGACATAACCATTCAACCAAAAGGATAATGCATTTCCCTTCACTTCTTTTTTTTTTTCTGAGGGTCAAGAAGATGGGAAGAAACGACAATGTTTCACTGAACCTGAGTTTTACCATTTAACAAAATTGGAAACACAAAGCCATGTAGATGTCAAATGTACAATGCTCCCAACCCTACAGGTTTCAGAGGTTAAAACTATGCAACATCACCTAGCATGCATGATCCAAAATCATGACAACATATTACTATCAAACAAACTTTATTTCAAGCAAATGTATTCTGTATGTAAAAGATGGGAATAAGCATACTCAGTCATGAAACATCCTATATCATCCAAAAGAATCAGCATAACTCATATAGATATTAACATACAACCGATAAATCAAGATTAGCGATCATTAGAAAGCAAATTAGAAGGCTTTGGATAATCATCTTTGTGTAATTTCAACAACAAATATACTAGACTTATTCTGCTTTCTGGACCATTTCCATTTTTTAAAATATACTACTACCATTACATCCAACTGGTATGTAGATCTTGAAGGACCATCAATGAAGATAGGATTATTCAAAGTCAACCGATTTTGTACGTTAGCCTTTGTCTGTACCTAATCCGACATTGCACTTGTAATGATTCAATTTTTGTTACACGGCTCATGCCATAGATGTGCCTCTGACACAAATCAACTCAATATGAACTCTGTTGCAAACCAACAAAATGTTGACACACCTTCAGCACGGCATGACTGCATAATCCTACCATGTTAATACAGTATGCTACTGCTGGCATAAAACAAGATTCAAATCTATGACAGCTTATTTTCAAATAAAAGAAGTAATCAAAATAAAATTCTGATAAATAACACTTTCCCTTTACATCTTTATTTTTTCACATTATTACAAGGAGGCCAGTTCGAAGTGCTTCTGTTCAATGAACATGCAATCCTCGTGTATGAAACTAAAACACAGATTGGGTCCAAGTCAGTAACAATCATTGGCTACTTTAAGACCTTAGTTAATATATGTCATGCTCATCATTCATCAATACGGAAATTAAGGATATTTGAAAAAACGTAATGCTATAACTAGCCAAGAAAGAACTAAATTAACATAATCTAGATAAAAATGAATCATATTAATCAAGATACATCTAAATCATGGACACTATAAGAACAAAAGAGGAAGAAGCGAACGCAACCTCGCCAACCGCAGCCCCCGGTGTCTCAGCGAGGAATTCCCTCAACGATTTGAACCAGTTTGGGGATCGCTCGTTAACGTACCTGCTTGACACACAAACTCGAAATCGGTCATCCGAAACCCGTTCGAGAACACAGACAGGGGAACGGACAGTTCTCACCAGGGATGAAGACCAAAGCACGGAATTATGCTAGGGTACTCGTCCCCCATCTGCTTGACGATATGCCAATCCATCTAAAAGGAGAAACGAAAGAAAGAAGGTAAAAGGATCGATCAAGAAAGAAGCTGCAGAATCCCAACCTCGGAGACGCCATTGACGACAAAGCGTTGAACGCCGGAATCGAGGGCGGTGCGGATGAGTTGGGGCGCGACGGAGGCAATCCTCCGATCTTGGAGGTGGCAGTGGGCGTCGAAGATCTTGACGACTCCCGCCTGGCGAGCGACGCCGACGCCGCTCATTCTCTTGCCGATCTCTAGTGAGACGAGTCAACGTTACCTCGACCAAGCGTTCGGGGAGAAGGGAAGGTTCTTGACGACTAACGGATCTCGAGGGGTGGCAAACAGGAAGAAAGGCCACAAGGCCCACAAGCTATTTTACTAGGGGACAAATCCGGCCAGATTCTACGGGCTGTTTCAAGCAGGCTCTTTTGACGTAGGCCGTTCAATTGGGCGGAAGCCACCGCTTCACCAGACAGCACCAAACTCGAACTTGTTGAGATCGTTATTTATTATTGGCGGTGTAGGTGTAGCAGAAGCCCACGCTTTTTAGAGAGAGTGAGTTCAAGTAGGGGAAGCCAACAAGGCTGCAGGTCTTGCATCATTAGAACTGTTGTACTATGCAACTGAGTGTATATCAGAAAATTCACGTGTACACTGGATGACTCGCTTCGTCACTGCACACTAGCAGGTCATGGGAACTCCCACCTCGAAAGAGAGATGGATGTATACGCTGTGCAGCATCTCCAGGTTGGATTCGTGGACTCCTCGGTCGGCAAGCCAAATCAGATCTTAAACTACTGCTATGGTCTGTCCCCCCTTCGTCCGCTTACAGAACCACCGAGGGAGAAGAGGAGAAGCGGCCAAATGTTAAGCAGGAGCATGCATACCGATACAGACGCTGAAGTGAACGGTAAGGCAAGCTGCAGCCACTGCTTTTATCACCGGCGTTGGGGATTGTGCTCGTCAACTTCTCTCAGGAGAATCCATGATCCAAGGGGGAGGTGAGAGAGGGAGAAGAACCAGAAGACGACGGTGGAACCAACTGAATCCAGGGAACCATTCATTAAGCTTAGAGGATTTAGCTTGTGAGACCAGAGTTCCCTAAAAGAACAACACTGATGCAGATGTAGGAGTCCTACAGAGATGAATGGATCATATGTTTTCATGTTGATCCTACAGCTTCTGCTCGGACTAGTCATCCAAGTGTCTTTGCTTGTCCCTTAAGATTCGGTTTCATGAGCATCTCCAATTTTAGACCGTCCACTGCTGCTGGATCCAAATCAAAAACACCAAGTTGCACCCTGACAAGAGAACAACATGATGGACTCGCAGCAGTCTTGATTTGTCCATCTCTGCAGAACAATCTGCAGAATCCAATAAGAATTTAGTAATTCTATTGATTCGTAGATCTGGTTTTAAATAAAAGCTGCCAGTCCGGTAAAGACGATGATAAATACTGTTCACAAAAGGACAACTACAACTTTGCTCGGAATTGGTACGCAAATATAACTACAAGACAAACCCTTAATCATGTCAATACACATCACTCTGCACACAGAGGAGATGCTTTGCAGGCAGTCTTTGGAACGCAATGGGCGAAAGAAAATTACATGCACTACCATCTAAATCCTTCGGGAACATCCTTAACATGATATGTTGCCCGTTGCACATAATCTGTTCTTGACATACTCATTCTCTCGATACGTATTCTCAGACCGAACGCTCGTTCTGTACCATAATAGTTCCCATCGGATGATCAGCACTGATTCCATCAACATGTACACTACGGTTTGTGTGTTTTCATGTCCCTGTCTCTATGCATGCGTGCATATATGTATGTCTTAGCAACTACGTACAAACCAACTATGATCTCTTTATTCTTTTGTAGATGATCTCGTTTAGTGTTGTTTGTCTCTTCTCACCAAAGCAGTACTGTTCCTTATAGTGTTCAAACTGGTAACGACGTCTTTAGCAAAGCAATACGGCAAAGAATTATCTCTTTAATATATGTTGTTTCTCTTTCCATGTTGATTGAAGAGGTACTTCTCTTTCTCTGAGGAGGTAAACATCACTTTAAATTGCTTAAAATACATAATGCATAATTCTCAGCGTACTAATTAATACTTGTCTATATATTTGTCTATTTCTCAGTCCTCTCTCGCACTTCCCTGCTTTGCTCTCTGTCCGACTCGCTCTCTGCATCCTCAGAGGGAGGAGAAGGGTCTATGGAGAAGCTGAAGTCTTCCTTGAAGTCACTCCAAGGAGCCATCACCAACATAAAGCCCAGTCCAACATGCATCCAAGAACCTAAAACCCAGTCCTTCAGAGAAGTAGGCATCCACTCCAGCTTCTGTCGCCTATATTGTGACTTTGCAGCCGCCTCAGCTTCCTCCTCTGATCATCTCAAGCTCAACCATCAGCCACCTATCGGTATACTTGTCCTTCAACCCGACGAGGAAAACGTCTGTAGCGACGCCCCAACCATGTCCTCCTCCTCTTCCTCCACCTCCCCCACCCGAAGCACCCGAGAGAACGACGACGTGGATAACCTCCCGTTGGGGCCGATAAGCTCCAAGAGGTTCTTCTTCTCCCCGCGCACCACCAACTGCATAATGGAGGAGGCCAAGCCGGGCACAAGTGTACGACAGTTGGCGGACACGAAGAGCCGAAACGCTTCCTTCTGCGACGGCAGCATGACGGTTACGATGGACTCGCAGGACCCCTACTGCGACTTCAGGGCGTCGATGGAGGAGATGGTGGCGGCGCACGAGCTGTGGGACTGGCGTTGCCTTCAGGAACTGTTACATTGCTACCTGAGGTTGAACGAGGAGAAGCAGCACAAGGTCATCGTGCTGGCGTTCACGGATCTGCTAATGCAACCCATGTCCCGAATCAAGGAAGACCACCCTTCTGCTCCTCGCCATCTTACTTGGTACCCCGGTGAGATGTAAAGCTACCAATCAATATGGTAAGATGTGACTATTATCAAGCACTCCTCTGTGGTTTTCCTTTTCTTGGTGGAAGGGATTTTGCTTCAGGTGACTACACTCAGAGGAGATAGGTGGTGGATAGGTTTCTAGTTAGTGGTTGGTAGCTGTATCTCCTTGCTGCTGGCTTAGAAAGCTATTTGCTGCACTCTGTTGCTTCTTTGTATAGTTCTTTACCTATGTAAATGCCATCTTTCTCGCCATGGTTTGCTTGCTCTGAAAGGTCCATCAGTAGTCTCGGGTGGACGTCAGTAAACAGCTTCCGGATGAAGGTGGTCCTGCGGGAGTGATGAGGGAGTCTGGCGGCCTGCTGTACTTGATGCTCAATCCCATTGATTTCACGCTTCCGGCATGCATGGAATTTTCCTTTCACCCAAAACTCCATTGTGTGCATGTGTGCTTCGCTTAGTATTGAAGTGGGGGGAGGAATTATACCCGATCGTATCTGTTATTGCCTTGCTTTTACCCAAAACTACCATGTGCTTCGCTTGGTAGTTTTCCTTTTACCCAAAACTACCATGCGCTTCGCTTAGTATTGAAGCCTCACGCAATTATACCCGATCGTATCTGTTATTGCCTTGTCGTTGTTGACTGAGGAGTTATCACAGTTTGATTCTGTCGTGAAGATACAAGCTCATCTTATTGCCTTGTCGTGAAGTTAGTCACGAGAGGTGGCTGAAGTGCGGGAAAAGTTCGGCTAAAGCAATCCTGAGGTACTGCTTGTTCACTTGAGATGGAGTCCGCATTGGACTGAGGTAATATAGGTTTCCTCGGGATCATGGGGATAAGCTGATACGTGTGTTGGCTTCGTCGGGAACCTGCATAAGTGGTCAATGTCAGGGGGTTCGTGACCCGATCTCGATGATAAAATTAGTTTTTAAAAAGAGTGAGAGTAGTAGGACCTCCCATTTCTTTAACCTTGGGGATCGATTTTTATACCTAAATGATTGATGAAAGGAGGACTACGATTGATGTGGATGGATTTTACATCATTCAAGGGGGCTCATTTATGTAGACAGTCGATGGGTACAATTTCCTGTGGTGTGCCGCCAACGAAGGACGACTACAGGGGTGTCGTTGCTAGGGTTGACGCTTGCTTGGGATAAGCGGATGATGGCCGCTTGTGTCAGGCGACTGGAAAGGGGGAAATAGGTTTCGTCACCATAGATTAATGCTCCATACGATCGACCCATGTAGTCTTTCTTGAAGCTATGATTGGCCAGAGGCGGAAGGTCACTTCCCTATCGCTCGCCATAGAGAAGAATAGGCACGTGGGTTCTTCTGCCCATGTCATTGCCTAGGTCCTAGGTAGCGATGGGTTACTGGGTGAGTCAGGTCAAAGTTGATGTCATCTTATTCCCTATCAATATCATATATAGAGTCTTATTCCCTATCAGTATCGTATATAGAGTTTTGTATCGTCCAGAGTACTTTCATCTCTTTAGTTGTGTCATTATCCACATTTATTTTATTCATTTATAGCTCTGAGTTGTAACGGTTAGATTCACAATGCTCCACTTGGAAGCAATCTGTGGATTTCAGCACACCATCCATTCACTATGCTCCATCCTTAATCATCTTCAAGGTTTTAGCACACCTTGGGGCATTGAATTTATCAAGCATTAAAACTTTAAGTAGAATATCTTATTATTTGTGGTGTTTGGAATTGCGTTTAATTTAATTATTTACATATAATATTTTAAAGGACTGTTGATTATTTTAGTCAGTGTTATTATTACATACATTTGTAATTTAATAATTTTACGATGAAACACCATCCACCACGATGAAGATGAGCCTCAACTATTTTATATCGACATCACTATATAAGTTCATCATATCTGGAGTTCATCTCAATCCATCCAGTAAGATGAGATGTGTTGTGGTATTTTTAAAAGATCAGACGTGTCACCCGGTCCGTATCATTCAATTTCAATCCAATAACATCACCCTGTCAATTTAAGTTATGACATTGAAAAAGAGTAATTATCATTTATCTGTTATAAGTTTGTGATTGTTCTTCACCAAAACGTTGTGAATAATTCTTGAACACCACGATACACTATGGCACCTACAAGTTGTCAAAAGTCTCCTCATATCATACATTGCAATTCCACCACATCTCCAGATCCACTTCTTTACGAGAGAAAGAATTCTAAAAATACCAAAAAGGAGGCTCATTAAAGATTCACGTGATTCCCGATGCCTCCTTTCAATCTTGCAACACTCGTATAAATATCTTAATTAAAGAATAAATTTATCCTGAAGCGCGACTAGTCAGGCTAATTAAATATTATCTCATATAGTTAGTTACATACGATATTTTGATCTATATATTTTTAAAAATTATATTGATATTTATATAGTTACAAAAGTGAAACATTTAGGTCTATTTACCCTAATGTCGTTAGTTTTACTAACAAAAATATAAAATAAAAAATAAAAAGATAATGTTAGTATTCGATGGTGGCGGACAGTGATGCCACTAGCATTGACGCTGACAGAGTTATCTAGCCACCTCTAATGATGATAAAGGTCGCTTTCATAGTAATGCCACCCATCTCTACGAGGAGCGCATCTCTAACCTCATCACTGCCCGCCCGGCCACCACCATCTATGTCGATATTGATACAGTTATCAAACGACATATGATGGTGGTCATCACAACGTCTACGATGAAAATGATGGATGCCTCGTCGTTGACCTGTTAGGCATATCCCAACCTTGACCCGAAGCTGGGGTCATTGAAGCTCCTACCACTCTCTTCACTATTGTATCAATGAAGGTAGAGGTAAAGAAAGATAAGGAGGATAGCGACGATAGAGGTGAACATAACCGCTATCTTCATTGACACTTTCACCTCATCCGTCGTGACCATTGTCACCTCGTCTTCACCATCGATGGCATGGGCAGCACCCTTGCCTCTGTATCTATCACCTATCACGGCCTCCACTTTATCGTCCTTGAGTCCCTCCACCTACCGACACTGACACAGATGCTAGTCATAGGTGCCCTGCAAGCTAATAATGTGAGTGATTATACGTGTGACACACTATGCAATCTTTTTACTTATTATTATTATTAGTATTTTCTTACTTTATGTTGCATGTTGCATATATTGTGATGTTCATATATCTATATAATGAAAATTGGATCATGATGAGATCGGGGTAATAAGATCGATTTACTTTTAAACACAAATCCTAAATAATCCTGGTTGTAGGTAACTTGAGAGGGACATCGAGATAATCGAATAGACTGGCGTGTTATATACTCATACATATAATAGAGGCAGCTTATCTCATAATTGCTTGTGTGGGGACACTAGGGATATAGTGCAAGTGCTTATTAGAGAATGAGTTCACTAATTGATCTGCTCACAGAATGTTGGATAGTTAATGATACCTCATTGTCAAATAGTGATTCCGTGATCCCAATTGTGTGTCTAATCCTTAGACTTAAGACACTAAGAATGTCTTGTATTAGTACTCTGCTCTTTGATACTAGACTTATAGGTCTAGAGGTTTCAAATCTAGTATAATCGAATATCAGGAGTGGTAGCCAACTTTATGAGGGCAATTGAGTGTCGATAGAGGATCATCTACTCTTGGTATCATGAGAGAAATATCATATATGTTATTGCTTAAGAAAATCCCTAGCCATGACCATTTGGATTAAGAGAGAAATAAGTTCTCTAGGAGAATCTGATTAGAGCGAGACTCGAGTAGATTCCGAATAGGCCTAATAACACCATACCTGGTATATGATTTCTAAGATATTATATGGACGAAGGACTATAGATACATAATAACTAAGGATATACATATCTAATGGATCGAATTCTCCTGTATCATCTAAGGAATGTGGCATAGTGGCCTAGTACATCCATAATGGATGAATTGAATGAGTTATTATAAAAGACAATAATTTACTTAGTTATAAGAAGTTTTGACAAGTATGACTCATGACCAGCTCGATATTGGGCTTAGAGGATAATATACATATGGTAAGTGTTGTGACGAGTAGAGGTTTAGATATGAGATATCCACTGGAGCCCTTATCTTATTAGATATCCAATAAACCCTTAAATTATTGGATCTTGTGGATAAAATTTAATAAGAGCCAATGAGATATTATTAGGTAGAGATCCATTAATCCAAGAGGCTTGGGTAGTTGGATAGAGATATAGTACCAAATATTGTGAGATTTATTATGGTTAAATTGATATGGACCTCTATAAATAGGAGGGAACCAAAGGGGCATAGACTAGAACCTTTTTGGCTATCACCTCCTATTATTCCTGTCTCCCTCTCCTCCTTAAATGACAGCCCCAACTTAGGGCGTGTGGAGAGCAAGAAGGGTCGACCCTTTCTTGATCACCTGATGCACGTGAAGAGGAAGATCGTGCAGTAATTTGAGGAGCGTCTTCGCTACATTTACTAGTCATATGTGCCTTGCAAGCTAATCATGTGATTGATGACACATGTGATATGACATGTAGTCTTTTTATTTATTATTATTATGATATTTTCTCACTTTATATTACTTGATGCATATATATATACATATATGTATATATATGTATATATATATGTATATATATGTATATATATATAT
>LVTN01000431.1:96797-118278 GCA_001649415.1 Musa itinerans | reverse complement strand
ATTGTGTTTGAAAATCTATAGCAAAACCTTGTCCGAATGTATGAATGTGTTAAATTTTATTTTCGGATTTTCTTGATCCTAACATTACATTATCCTCTTCTGGACTTAATATAGCTTTCATAAGCATATGTCATATCGAGTTTGTTTTATATCATTGATTTTTGACATATGAAATCAATTAACAAATGCATATCTCATAGATTTATCCTGCGAAATTTTTTCGAGAAATGGATTTGATGAAATGATTCCTTCTTATGAATTCCTTCTCAGGAAGCTTTTTTACACTTGCAAGGATTTAATTCACATGTAAAAATCTTGATCCTTGTAAAAATGAAGCATGATTTAATCTCTTATCAAGTAAGCTCACAAATGGCTTTCCTCCTTCATGCAAAAAGATAATAACAAATAAAAAGGAAGAAGTAATGAAAGCTATCTCTATGTCATGTTTTCTTTGAGATGTTTGTATAATTGGTATCCTATCACTCATTGTTGAAAGATGACATGAACCTAGTTATGACATGAATCATTACCGCACTTATGTTTAAAATTTGCTTATATCATTCTCCTTTTTGTTGATGACAAAGGGGGAGAAATATAAGAATTGATGATAGCTATAAGTGCCATTTTTGAATTTGAATTATGTTAAGATATCAAAAACTTGCATCACAATTTTACATGTCGATATATTACCATATGATGAATTGCTACCATTACTATCATTCACATTTGAATTATGTTAAGATATCAAAAGAAGCTTGCATCGAAATATATGGTAAATTGATGATAGAAATACTATGATTGCCATATTTGCACTATGCAATATATGCATCATGTTAAGATATCAAAAACTTGCATTGCAATTTTACATGTTGATTGTTAGGACCGGAGCGGCACTAAGAGGGGGGGGTGAATTAGTGCAGTGGTAAAGAACAATAAACTTTCGACGATTTAACACTTTCGGAAACTTCGTACGATAAAAGCAACGTTTCGCTTGAAACCGTTTCGATTGCGCTTTAACTTAAAGGCATACGTAAGAAGGAGACAAAGAAGTAGAGCATCAAAGTGAAGATGGTTTGCAGTAATGTAAATAGCAGGAAGTAAATGCAAACCAGAGAAGACGGTAGTTTATAGTGGTTCGGTCAATCGTGACCTACATCCACTCCTCCGGTACAACGTCAATTCCTCCTGCGTCAACTGTCTAATTCTGATCGAGTAGACCTGCATCACTCAAAATGCAATTAAACATCTAAACACAATCAATTAGTTTCATCATCAAAATCCGAGATTCAACACATTCCATACTACGATTTAAGCGATGGTAGAATGCTTAAGATTTAGGCAATAATAGAATCACTTATCGACCTTTTGTGTAGGACCCTCGAGGAGATTAGACCCTACCCCAACCCAACCTTGGAACAACCTCGGACGCTCAAAGGCCACCTTGAAACTACTTCAATCAACTTGTCCTCGACACTGACTTCCTCGCCCGACCACCACAAGAGTCACTCGAACGACCTTATGCTTTTAGGACAAAACCAAGCCGCATCGATCCCCGGTTAATGGCATTCAGGCGACAACAATTCACTTGTAAAAGTTTCATGATCATTCCATACTAAGATTTAAGCAATGGTAGAATCCTTAAAGATTTATGGTGACATGATCTCTCTTGGAGGAGGCTCTTTCTCCTTGGTAGTGGAGCTCAAGGCTTAGAAGTGTGTGTTAAAGGCTTTTGGCTTTTGAACCGCAAGACGAGCAAAAAGCGCTTTTAGGCATCGAAAGCTCAGCAAGAGAGAGAACAAAGCTTCTACCCATTTCGAAGTCATTTTTTATCTTTTTTTTTTTTGCAATGTGAACCCAATATCAACCCACTAGTTAGAGAAGAGAAGTTTAACGGACCCTTTTTACCATTAATAATTCTTTTACTATTGATAATTTTATTAAAAAAAGAATAAAATAATATTTATTATTTATAATATTAATATTACTGATTTTACTTTTTTCTCATAATTCATTATTTCATCGTCATCGTGTCAATGTTGTTTCCCTTGGTTTGTTCTTGTCTCTCGATTTCATCCTTCCAGGGGAAAAGAAAGGAGGAGGATAAAAAAAAAAAATTATATCTCTTTTTTTAAAAATAATATAAATAATAAATCCGTTGGAGCAATGTCGTTGGACCAATCCGTCCGCTTTACGATGATTTCCCAATCATAGCTTAAGTAAACAATCGCCGTTAGATATAAGCTGAAGAATGGCAATTCATAAGGCGTTCTCCTGCCCTGAAAAAGCCTTTCATAAACTCCGACGCAAAACACAAACCCTTTCAGTTCTCGGCTCCTCTGCCCCCGGCGATGGACGAGCTCTCGGGGCCGAATGGCCGGGCCGCGGCGCCTCCGGCGGCGGAGGGCGTGGGGCTTCGCATTGGCCAAAGGGTCCACGCCGTCGGCAATCCCCGGCGGATCGGAACGGTGAGGTACGTGGGAGCGGTCGAGGGGTACGCCGGAGAGTGGGTCGGCGTTGATTGGGACGACGGCGAAGGGAAGCACGACGGGTCCCTCGGTGGGATCCGGTACTTCACAACGAGGGGCGAGAGATCGGGGTCGTTCGTCCGCCCCAAGAACCTTAGCACCGGGATCTCGTTTTTGGACGGGCTTCATCGCCGCTACCGAGGCAATTCGACCAAAGAAGAAGAGGGTAAGATCAACCGAGATTTTTTGCTAAGGCAACTCCTTGCTTCATGTAATCTTTGGTTAAAAGACTAAGGCAACTCGTCGGTTCGATATCATAATCATTGTGAAGGAAAGCAAGAGACGAGATCAAAGGAAAGAGAACAAAAATAGGGTTCCATCTATTGCTGTCCGGACAACAAGCTCTGAGGTGTTTGAATGGATAAAAAGATGAAACTAGGGGAAAACATGGTTGGAGCATGGTGCTAATCAATAACAAATATATGATAAGTGATGCAATCAAGTGGGAATATTAGGTTGTTAGGGCTTAAGATGTGACGACTAGTGTATTCATGAGTCACTCAGACAGGGTGAAAGATTGGAGCATGCATCCCAATATGGTCCAGACACCCAATAATATTGAGGTAAGTTGAAATTGATTAAAACCTTGATACCTGGTGGTGGTGAACCTTCATATATAGATCAATGCCCTGCCACTGAAACTTCATCTTGTCTGACTGGAGCTTAAAGGGTTTTAAGTTATATATTTAGAACACTAACAGGTTTAACAAGAACTGAGTTGCAAAAATATTGTAGGGAAGAGAAGTAAAAGAGAAAGAGCTTTCTGGATTTAATGCTAATTTGACATTTGAACAATTGAGATGGCTTGCAAACATAAGAGGACACACCAGAAGAGATTTTAGGGCGAGAAAAAAGAAAATTATCCACTTGTTCATTTGTTTTTGTTAAAGACAAGGAAGAATAACTATGTTTGTAGTCAGACTTAAAATTAGGCAGTAAAAAAATAGGAGTAATATGATGAGATTTGAGATATTGAAGCAAGCAAGAAATCTGCAGTTGCTATACATAGCTTATTTTTAGTAGCATATGAAAAACATATGACAAAAGAAAGTAGGTATTATTAGCTTATTTTCAGTAAAGAATAAGCTTCCTTATTAGGATGATATTTTCAATCAAATTCAAGACATATGTCCATTATTATTTTTTCATAATATTTAATCAAACCTAAGATTTGTCTCATTTCTTTTTTAGTTGGCTTCTTCATTCTTACTTAGATTACTTAGATAATGCATCTAATTTTTTCAAAAATTCACAATTCACAGTATCATCTAATCCTTGTTGTGGCCTTAAGCACGTATTAATATTTAATATTTCTTCTCCTAAAACCAAATTTTAGTAATTAAATTCTATTACCAACTCTTTTTATCTTTATGACATAATTCTTAAAATTTTTATCTATAATAATGCCTACCCAAGCATATGTTTAACTTTTCTTGTATACCTTATTTATGATTCCTATGTTTTTTCTTTTTCTTGACTAATTGATTTTCTTTCTTGAATCCTATTCTTGACATGAATTTGGTGGACTTATTTTAAAACCGATGATGTGGTTATGTTTATCATGATTATGCAGATGAGATGTATGTTTTCTCAACCAGCCAAAAGCATGTATCCATACAACTTGTTGGAAAAAATAAAATCCAGGAGAAGTTAAATCACTTTAAGGAGTTGCTTGGTGCATCTGTATCTTATTTGGGAGTTAGCTCAGCTGAAACTTCTAATGAAATTAATGCTATAGTTCCAAGTAAGTTTGTTGCCCTTGACATTTTTGTATTTCATTTCTTCTTTTGTGTTGCAATTTTAGAAAAATGACTTTTTTTTATTACTAAACATGAAACTCTTTGGAATTTTGGCTTGACATTCTTTATTATGGTAAAACTTATCAGATTAGATATGGGAGTTATACTTCCTTAGTTGGTATATATACTTATATTTTCAGCAGGATTTGTGTCCAATAAATGCCTGTAATAGTATACAAGAATGTTGTTGTAACTGTGGTTCCTCACTCAATGCTGTATTGCAAGATTACTAACATGATTCCAATTTAGTTCTTACATAAATCCATCTTGAGCATCTCCCTTTAGACTTTTGCTTGTAGTTGTTATTAAAAGTAATAAATATGGCAATTTAACAAATAGTAGGGGCCCAAAGCTTTGCTTTGAAGGTTGACTAAATAAATGTGCGAGACATAAAATAATTATCATAATGTGAATAATTGAAAAAGAGAGGATTAAAGGTTGTTAGTCTTGAGAAATAATCCCCTTATAGTGATTATTATGTTTTCTATAACATAGAGTTAAAATTTTTGGACCATAGTTGAAAAATCATGTTCTAACTGATTGCAACAAATGTTGAAGTTTTGATCTTGCTACATCGCATGATGATCTTCCATTTCTTCAGGTGTATCATTTAAATAGGATCCTGTTTAAGAATTTACACACATATAATATTACTATTTCTGTGATTACAATTTTATGTCATTTTCAGTTTATCATAAATGCATCAAAATATCCATAAGCTATCAGGTTCTAATTTGCACATTGTTTTGAGAGGTATTACATGATGGACCAATCATCCTGCTTATAAGCTTTAGATAAAACTTTATATATAATGATTATGCATATTCTATATGAAGATCTTAGCTGCAATTTCTCTGTGTCTCTGTATAATTACCTGCTCGTTCTAATTACTTCTAGATGCCAACTTCAGACTTCATCATGGCTTTTGGAATGAATTTGTGGTTCAGCTTGGAGATTTTAGCTAGTATTTTGTCCACCATTTTCATTGTTGGATTTTTTTCCTTCTTTAACAAATATATGTTCTTTTCAGATCTTGAGGAACTTGATTTGACAGGAAATCTGCTTTCAAGATGGCAGGTAGTGTTTTTATTTTAATAGCATATTTCAAGAATGCTTTTGTAGTACCCCTGACCTTGCTTCTTGATCTTGAAGAAATCTTATTTTAGACTTTACTCTTGGTACGAATTATCTTGCAAGAATTTCTTGTTTGTGTAAATGTTATCATCTTATTATCTTATTCTTTCTTTTTTTTTCTTTTTAAAGTTGGTAGACATCTCTCCTAGAATGTGTAAGACACATCAGTGTTGTTGTGGAGAAATAACCTCATTATTACAAATCTTCAATGTTCAATCAGAGTCAATGAAAATAACTTATAGCTAGAGGAAGTCACATGAATTTTTGTCTGTCATTGATGATTGCGAATGGGACTTTCTAGTTTCTAGTCCAAACTCTAGTTTTTCCTCCATATTATAAATAAGTATAATTGTAATATGCCTACTTGTGCTTGGTCCAAATTTTATTTTCTGGGCCCATGGTTCCCTTTGTAACACCAAACTCACATGAGGTTTGTTTTCTTACTCGGAAATTTTTTTCTTATCCATCATGCATAAATTATGACAAATATATCATTGGTTTTTTGTTTTGTAGTATAAGAACAGGCTCATTATAGTCATAGCATAAAGAAACATTAGAACTGAGAAGTAACCAAAAAGGATTGAATTTGATATAGTGATACAAGATATTGCCTGCATGGCACTAACATGCTACCTATGTTTGCACTAATGTAGTGCCTTAGAAATGCTGATGTGGCATAATAATTGAGGACATAGTTTCTACATGAGTCCCTTATTATTTCACATGGAAACTGCATATGTGCCATATTAACATCACGTGAGATCATATTTTGAGAAACACATGAATGACTTGTACCTACCATTTCTCATGACATTTAATGTTGCTGTTCTGTGATAAATGGAACCTCATCTGGGTTAAGGGTTACAAAATGAATCAAAGTTGGACAAACAAAAATCATGCTTAAGTACTGCTTGATGTTCATAATTGTAATTAGTCAATCTGTAAATAGTCTGCTGGGTTTTGCTTGATAAAATGCCATTCTCTTTTTCTACAATACTTAGACCATTTCGGAGATTTAGATTTGTTTCTAGATTTCAGCATTGTGCTACTTCTTTGTCATAAATTTGGTGGACATTCATGTCTTGTCACACACCAAAGGATAAGCACATCTAAGGTTTGTGTATATCATCCAAGAAACTAAGATGCCTAAAATGTGGTGGAAACCATATGCATATCTTGGTTTTTAGATGGATAACTCTTCTCATGGACTTGTCAGAAACCTACTTACCTTGCCATTTGGTGTCATGTTCTTGTTGTTACTTGAGTTTAGTAATGTGCCTGAACCTCAGTCTATATTATAATAATGAACCAAGAATCTCATGTCAAATCATGCCAACATGGTACTGGCATTTGGCACTGCACATTGCAGGAGCAGGAGCAGGAGCATATCAACAAGTAACTGCAATGGCATAATGCTTATCCTGATTGTCAAATACAATGTAGCTTATGTTGCAAAACTAAAATCCTTGCAATGGGCAGTATAATGGCTTGCATATTGGACTTCATGACAGACTTACAAGTTAAAATGCTTTGTTCTTCTGCAGAAGCACTCCAAATTTACATTTGCAACAGAGTCACATATGATTTGTTCTATCATTAGAATGCTTAAAATGCATTTTGTTAAATGACTGTATAAAATGTAAATGGTTCATCATAAGTTTTAAGAAACGAAATTCAGTCCAAGTTACAAATAAAAGTGAGTTCAAACTGCATATTAAGCTAAATTCTTTGCTTGATCATGTTGCAAAGGATGATACTTAATGACTATTTATGAGTATAATCTTAAGCATGGATTGCCTGATAAATCCCCTTCCAGTCAAAACAATCATGGTATGACATTTGTCACTGCTGCATAAAGATCGTAAAGGTAGATCTCAAATAGTTGGGACCTCTAGCTTGTTGTTATTGTTGCTCTTTCTACTGCTGAGAGTGGACATCGTTAGTGGTGCTGTTGTCTTGGAAAGTAGACAAGTGAAGTTGATTTCTGGATCTTGATTTTTGGTCATACAAATTTTTACTATTACCATAAGCATATCTTGATTGGATGATAAATCAGACACGCAGAATTCTGTTAAAGGAAATTTAGGTTGCACTTTGGCTATTTATATAGTTATAATATGTAAATATCCTGTTAATTGTATGTATGGTGCGTTGTGAACCTGATTTTTGTTGCTACATAAATTTGTGGTTATAAAATGCAGAAAACACCAGTAGGTATTGAAGAATCATGTGAATTTGTTATGTTCCTTTTCTTGTGGGGTGTACCATTTGTTTCTCCACTTATTTGTAACACAATATGAAGTGAGAATATCATTGAATTATCTTTTTTTAAAATAGTACAATTTTATGTGGTCATGATTTATGACTATTGGATATTGCCTGGTGGTTGGGAACTGACTTTTCAGTTAAAGGGATAGGCTCTTTTCATGTTTCAGGATATTGGTACCCTCTGCGAAGCTCTACCATCTCTAAAAATTCTAAACGTAACAAACAATCTTATGGATTGTGAAATTCCTAAGCTTCCGTCACTTGTGAGCATTCGTGTTCTGGTTCTCAATAATTGTGGCATAACATGGAATCAGGTGATACATATAGTCTAAATCCATGTTTTTTTCCTTTTCTGGCCATCTTGGTTGGTGACCATTGATATTATTGGTAGCAGGTTGAGAAATTCAAAGAATCACTTCCTGCTATTGAAGAGCTTCATCTAATGGCAAATAATTTAAGCATGATAGGGGTAAGAACTTTTATCTTTTTCTTTTTGATAAATGATTATTCTTAGAATTAAATTATTTGTAACTTGAAAGCACTTGTTCTAATGCTTATTTTGATTTGTGATATTTCTGCTATTCTATTTGTGATATCAAGAGCTTCATCCTGTTAATGCTTATTTTGAATTAAATTATTTGTGATATTTTAATTTGTGACAATATAATAAGAAAACTTCACATTGCTGGCTATTCTTTTGATTTCTTCATCAATGATCTACCAAGATGTAGCCGAAATACTAGTTAGAAGTCCTATATACCATTATGGCAGATTTTTATTCATAAAAGGGAATGAGGCTTGAAAGCAATAGTTGTCTGACAGGCGACATGTAATAGCAACATTTTCATATTCTCTTATATGGTTTCTGATTCCTTATTCTGTGTCCTCTGTGCATAATTCAACAATGTGTAGAAAGAACTAACCAAAATCTTATATTCTTAAACAGCCTACGTCTAGTTCTTATGCTCAAGGATTTGACACATTGCGGATTTTAAATTTGGAAGAAAACTGTATCAAATCATGGGATGAAATATTGAAGCTTTCTTATTTAAGAAGGTAAGAACATAGATGGCAAATTTACATGTCAGTCATTGTTATAGTTTTGAGCAGTCATGAAAATAAATGCATGATTGTGCAATTTGTGGTTCCTTTCTTGATACTCCTTTGACTTATTTATGGTTATGATTGCAGTTTGGAACAGCTCCATTTGAACAGGAACAGATTGAAACATATATCCTACCCTCTTGATCATCAAAGGCCAGAGTTACTGAGTGATTGTGACATGCAAGACACAGTTATTAGGCCTTTTGAAAATTTGCAGTGCCTTCTCCTAGGTAACTTTTGAGTCTCTTTGGTGTCTGTTTGTGGATTATGATATCAACTCTTTGTGATGCCTTTTGAAGTTCTTAACACATCTAGAGATCTCAACAATCTTTTTCTGAGCAATCTATGCTGTCTGGTTTTGACTAACCACTGGTAGCACATTCAGGATCCAATGAGATTGACGACTTGGCATCAATAGATTCCTTGAATTTATTCCCTAGATTGATGGTGAGCTCATTTCTTTAAACAATTGTCAATGCACAGTATTGTTGGTAAATCTAGAATCAGGTTTTGGATTTAGATTCTTTACCTTCATTCATCTCTTGTCAAGAGCAAGAATGACCCTTATCAACTGTGCCAAAAATTACTGTCTTACCTGCGAGTTTCATGGGCCAAGACATGTACCCCTTCTGATTTATAAAACTAGGTAGCTAATTTTCAATCATGTATTCTTGGCCCCAGGGTAACAAAACTTGTACTTTGCAGGTCATCTAAGCCTTGGCCTGAGAAAGATACAATATCTCTATATGAGTTTCTGTCTGCCTACATGTTGGTGAATTAATAGCTCGTCTACTCAGTTGAACATACTGTTAGCTCACTGTATATGCTAGGCTGGTGAAATTTTTATATTATGTTAGAGTGGTCAAGTTTAAGGCTTCACATAGACAATTACGGTTCATTCACTCAACACATATCATAAATGAAAACATACATTAAACTCTAGTGATGAACCAGTTTAGATGAATTCTTCTAGTTGAAGAGTCTTTTTCCTAAATGTTTCACTTTGGTGCCTTATGTTTGTTATCAAGCCTGCTTTCAGATTCTTTTAAGCTTTATAATGCTTACAAGTGAAATGTTTAGACAAATGGTCCCATCTGGCGAAAGTGCTCCTTGCTGTTGTTCCCCCCTTGAAAGTTGGAAATAGTTAAAAAAATGTGCTACCTATAGTTTTATTTTTTATTTTTTGTTTGAAGAGAGCTAATATTGCATCATTCTCTAGGAAACCACATGTTGATTCATCAGCAGAATCAACTCCATTCACCTTTTTTTTTTCTAAAAGACAAATAATTACACTTTAAGGGCAATTAAAGTGGCAGTCTTTTAGTTAGATAAAATGTTTCTGTTTTTCTAGGTCAGTTCATATTTATCAGTTGGTGATTTGATAACTTGAGCCATAAAATAGCAGCTTTTCATTTTCTAGGAAGATCCCTGCTGCTGAAATAGGCTTGAATGGTTTCTGCAAACATCTATATTGTTCTTATTTTTACTAGTCAATGTTACTGAAAACAATGCATATGTATACTAAATAGTAAAAAGTAGCTATTGAAGAATAATATACAGCTTTGATATTGGAGCACCATTCCATGTTCTTTCATAACAGTATGTAACGATGTGTTTTGGCATTCTTTGAAGGACATCAGGCTTTCTGAGAATCCTATAGTAGATCCAAGTAAAGGTGGCATCCCAAGATTTGTTTTGATTGCACGTCTTGCAAAAATCAAAATGCTTAATGGGAGTGAGGTAGCATCTAAAACTTGTGTAGTGATGGATTCACAAACCGTCTTTTTTTATTTACATCAGAAATTTATTTATTGTGTACAGGTAAGCCAACGCGAAAGGAAGGAATCAGAAATTCGGTGAGTTGATTTATTAATTGCATATATTGATGCTCTGTCTAACTCTAATTTCTTATTGTTGGTATTTTTGGAAGCGACGACTATAATTGCTCAATTAAGCAAATCTCTTGATACAATAACATTTATAAGTCAAACAATATACTATATCAGGTGGCATCATCAAGCCTAGTATCTCGATCTGTATAAGAGGGTAATTATAGATCTCGTATGTACTGACTGTTTGAAAAAAGATGTTATACAGGTACACAATTGTTCATGCCGGCAAAGGGTGGATGTGGTTGCTCTATAATACAAGTTGTCAAATTACCCCTTATTTCTATGCATTAGAAAAAAATTTGTATTGTATCATCATTATACTATGATATGTCAATAAAATATATCATATAGCATATTTGCATCTTATCATTTTACATAATGTATAATTTTTTTATGGGGTGGTTTCTTGATTCTATCAGCATTTGTGGCTTAGGTTGCAAAACAACCTTGCATGAGTAATTTTGCAGACAAGTGCTCCTTTTTTGTAGTTGCAATGCTGCATTCTCTGGAGTTACAAGTCATCAAGGATTAAATTCTCAGTCCAGTACTTGTCTTTGTACCAATATGGCATGGGTTGGTACAGACACACACACACACTAGAGGTGTGAAATACTAGACGAGGATAAGTGGTGGCGACATCACGTACGAGTTAAAAGTTGGGGGAGGAGAGGAGGCAGAGGAAAATGATTAAGAAGAAAAAGAGGAAAAAAAGGACTCTACCATTACTGTCTGTACGGCTTGGTGCCCCGTGATTTGGTATGGTGATCTTGCAAGAGGTAAGCTCAGTTTCAAACTGGTTCAGGCAAACTTGCCTGGTCCAGATACTGATTTGTCAGATTTGTAAATACCAGTTTCTACTGATTGGTATGGCTGAAACTAAAGTCCATGCAGGGTATACACCTTTGCAAAAGATCCAAATACTTCAAGTACAATGCTTGGAATCCAAAATGCAGGCAAAAAGTTTGCTTCATATATTTCTCGTAGTTTATAAGATTCTAAAGGTTAAAATTTTATTTGTTATCAGAATCTGAATGTAACTTTTAAAATCATTTTCTGGACAAACTTTCACTTCTATAACCATCTTAATTGTTGTAAAACTTGAGGATATCAGCATGTTTGAATTAATTTTGTGGTGAAGATGGATGTTTCAGATTTCTTGGTACTTATTCTAGTGACCCATGCAGGTATGTCCGCCTTGTCATGGCCAAGATGCAATCAGATGATTTGGAAGACTTGAGACATTTGCATCCAAGGTAATCCGTTATATTCTTGTCCGATTTTGTCAATTCAGATATTTTTTGGTGTATATGTGTGTGTGTGTGATAGAGAGAGATGCCAATTTTAGAAATTCTGATATTGTATTTTGATAGATTAACTGTTCATGGCAGAATCACTTAATGAAACCAAATTAAGTTGTGAACACATATTATATTAAGATGGATTTTTTGTATGGATACAAATTAGATTAGTTCATGTGAAGTTGTGAACCAAATATTAGTTTGGAGAAATATACTAATGGAATTTGCTGCAATTGTGTTGTTCCCTACCATTAAGGTTGCTTGTTTATTCCAATTAATTCTATATCATGATAGATATAGCATTTATCAAAAAGTATCTCGACCCTTAACTACCAAAGCGTTATAAATATTAGGCATCTTGCCCAGAGGAAAAGCAATGTCCAGTATTGGGCCAATAATTTGAGCGATGCATCCTAGGTTTTATTCTTCAAGTGTGGAAACTGTAGGACTAGAAGGGGTAGGATTGATTCTCATAATCATGATATGCAATTTCGAATGGTACCGCCCCATACGGGCGGTACGTACCGGTCCGACGGTATACCGGTACGCGGATCGCTTACTACCGGACGGAACGTGCTACAGTGCTACATAGAGAGAAAGAAATATTTAAAATTAGATGTACCGCTCGATACGCCTTGGTGTACTGCTCGGTATACGGTACCATACTGTACTGAGCCAACCTCGAAACACTGGTACGGTACGGTATTGCATACCTTGCTCATAATTATAATTAAAATAAAATATGTTGAAAGTTTTTTTTAATAGTGCCATGCGAAGTCGAAAGTAAATGTCCAATAGCAAGTTGATCGGTTAATTCAATAAGAAATAAAGGGGAGTTAGCACTCGATTTAGTTGTTATCACCCAAATCAACCGAATACGATTCAATCGTTTAGTCATACAATGAGTCCATTTTCAAGTTTGGCCAATCTTTTTTTTTTCCAAAAGAAATATTAAGTACATGAAATCACGAGTAAGTACATAAATGGCAAATGTGCAAATGTCGTGTCAGGAGCGGGGTAAAAAAAAAAGAATTCTGCTTCAAGATATCAGCACTTTACCATGTGATAGGTTTTACGGCAATAGCAAAAAGCTTGATGCACAAACTTTTGGCATTATAGAGATGCACGTTTCTTAGATCATAGATTAAATAAATACCTCATGGTCTTACCAAATGAATCTAGGAGATAGAAAATTACATTTCAACATTTTTTCTAAGTGGTCATAATACAGGTTTGCGGAGCTGAAGGCACTACATGGTATCGAATATGAGAGGCCATCATCTGGAATTGCAGGACCCCAAAAAATGTCTTCTGGACTTATTAGTACGAACATAAATGAATACTTGGAAGTATATAATCAGTGGCTGTAGTATTATGCTAAAGTTTCCCTTTGGCTGTGCAGGTGTTACATTGAAGTGTATTGGAGCTTCCATGGGGGAGAAGCAGCCTTTGACCAAAAAGCTGCCGCCTACTACTACTGTAAATATACCTCTTGATCCTCAATAGCATTCAAAATTTATAGCACTCATTTTTGTTGAGCAAGTGTTCACTAGTTAGAGAATCATGACTCTGCATAAGGTAACAAGAGCTTAGAATCTTAACCTGAATATGTTAAAACAAGATAGGTAGTATGTTTATGCTTACACATGGGTCATTTAAAATTTAGGGTCAATTGCATATATATCATTGTTAATTTTGTAAATTCATATTTGTCTCTATAAATTTAAAGTTACACATATATCCAGAAAATATTAGGTTCTTCCATATATACCCCTTCAATTTAAACCAAGCTAACCAGTCATGGTGATAAATAAATAAAAAATGATAAGTAAAAAGACCAAAATGTTCTTATCTGTTTTGGAGATATCTGACACCCACCCTACAGGGCTGCCCCTGCACATTTTGTTTCTATATAAATTTATGATTGATTATATCTTGATACATTTGATTTTTGGACACTTTTGATTCCTCTTCTATCAGTACTGGATATGTGTCTGTCATCATCAAATGCTCATAAAAAAGCACAATTTTGCTGATCTAACTTGCCTTTCGCTTTTTATTGTTAGAAAACATCGCGTAAAGAATCATTTTATTTTCTCTTATAGTCTAATGATATGTCTACTTAGTGACATCATCAACAATCTCCCTTAACTTATCTGTTTTGAGTGGGTTTGCAACTCAATTTCACTTGTATACCTGCAGGTCGGCAAGTTAAAGGTCCTCTGTGAAAGCTTCTTTAAACTGAAGGATATCAGGTTGAGATTGTATATTCAGGAAGAGGTACTTTTCCTTTTTTAGCTTCTTTCAAATATTCTTTTCTACCATGTGGCATGTCAGTGCAACATGGCAACTATGCTTACAGCCTAGAATTATTGGTGCATGTGTATTTGTGGTTACTTTTCCATGATTGATGATTATGCTTCATCAAAATATGCAGTCTTTTCTTTTTATGGGTGTCAATTGATGTGCAAAATTTCTCAATTTGTAAGGACTGGATGATTCTGAGATGAATTGGGGTCTTGATTGATCTGAGTCTCTATACAAAGGTTAAAGAAATTAAACAATTGAGCTACTTTGATACCTAGCCAATGCACAGAGTTGAATTGCGGATCAGCTTATAGTTATAAAGAAACTGAAAGATGTATTTACTTTTTTTTAATTTTCTGATAATGTTTCATTATATGAATAGCACAAACCCACGTTTCATACTTAGGTAATTTGTGGGCCTTCGACTATAATCCAGGAATTGATGTTTGAGGTTGGAGGATAACTGCATATTAGAGTTCTTTTTGACTGCATATATCTAATAATGAGGGTAACTCTTCTAAGTTTTAGATACATGATTGACCTAATTTTTGGCTTTGCAATAGGGATTGCCACTGCCTCTATTGCTCGAGGATGATATGACTGCCATTGTGGATCTTGGAGTAGGCACCGGGACGACTGTTTTAGTGGATGAAGAAGGTTAGAACATAAGGTACGGTGATTTTGCTCATTACTGTGTAAAAACTAACAGAACTATGATTGCTCTTATGAAGCTTGAAAGACTGATCTGTTATGTTGTTCATGGGTTCTTGTATAGACCAGTATCAAGATACCCCGCCATCGGTTTTGGATACCACCCATTGGACATTGGTTTTGGAACTGCATTGGATCGTTCTTAGTTCAGCCTCATGCATGGCCAGGTTAAAGAATATTAAATCTCTTTGAATTGGATAAGGCACCTCTTACTGATGTTGACTATTACGTTGTTGATAATGTCCTTGTCAACAATTAAATCTGTTTTGTTAAGGAATTGGGCTTAATAAGAGTACAAGCGATGCACCATCCCAGGAGGATGATGTTTCTTGGCGTCTGGTGTGAATACCTTTATTTCTAGCCATCTTCGGCGGATGAGTTGGGGCAAGACTTGACTACCTCTATGTAATTTGGCCCCGTCGTGAATTATCCTGCAACATATCTTTATCATTGGTGATTAGGAAAAATCTTTAAACATTTCTGATAGAAAATATTTCAGCACTAATCACGGATTGACAATTGGTTGCCATCAAGGAGCCGATGTGGAATGACCCAACACAGGATTGACAATTGGTTGCCATCAAGGAGCCGACCTGTATGTGCGAAGAGTAGCCAACCTGGCGAATGGTGCATCACCATGTTTGCGTCGCTTGGGATTGTATGGGTCAACATCGCATAGTGAGGATTCGAATGAGTTGACTCGTGTCATCGGGAACATACAGATTGGTTGCCTGTATAAGCACGTCAAATAAGGCATCGACAATCATTCATGACTCGTGTACCCTAAGTTGATTTTGCAAGTATAAATACAAGCTCCTTGACCCATGGAGGGGGATCAAACTTTTTATACCACAAAAATTACTTACTAACTTCAACATTAAAGAGGTCGAGTTGAGAATTCCCCCTTCTGACGTGGAGTTATCGTGTAGGAACACGATGTAGGTGAGACGATTCAAGTCCTGCCTCAGATTGGCTCGAGAGTCAACCCCTCAACTCGACATTGCCCTTATAGCCTCCTCACCTTAAGAATCCACATGGACGACCTTGTGCTTGCATAATAGGATCAAGTCGTACTGATCCTCAGGCTACAACATAAAGATACATAATATTTTTGATGCTAGAAGGAGAGTTGAATATCGTAAGAGCGTCCATTAGCGAATCCTCTCAATGAGCGTTCTAGCAATGAGGTTCCCCCACCCTCTCACAATGCTTTTGGCCAAGGGGGGTAATTGCTCATCCTCCCACAAGTGGATGCGTCCACCTTGGCTCAGACTTTGGGACACTACTGACACCTATTAAATGATCATGGGTTCTCCCCTCCCGAAACCAACACATGGTAGTTGGTGGTCCTCGTTGAGGCTTTCCTCAACCTCACCCACTAGGTGCAGGCACTTACCAAGACGATGCAAGCCATCACCATCGTCCTCCCCTAATTAGCCTAATAAGTGCCACCCATTTCACAGCCACAACTAGCGAACCAACTAACACTCCCACACCCCTCAGGGCTACCCTAATCGAACTACCCCCGATGCACTAAGACCATCCTCAGCTAGCTAAGGGATAGCTCGAGGGCCCATGCTCCTCGACGGTGTAGTACAATGCTTTTCCTCATTGTCGCTCCTCCTCGATGTTCACCGAGTTGAACGCTCAGACGGCAAGCTCGATGGACGACTCATTCAGAGCGCAATTGCGGCTGGTCAACCATCACCTTGATAAGGTACAACAGGAGTTTCAACAGTTGAAGGGGCTAGCGACCACATCTCGAGTAGCTCCCCTTTGCCCAAGATATTCAGGATGAGTCGCTCCCGACTAACTTCTACCTTTTGACACTAGAGGCTTTTGATGGCAGCTATAACCTAAGGGAGCACACTATTGCCTTCCGAGCCCACATGGCGTTGTACAACATGTTGGACTCTCTGATGTGTTGGGTATTCCCCACCACCCTTAGGGGCTCGACTCAAGAGTGGTACAATCAATTGAAGCCACGCTCAATCTCATCCTTCGCCCAGCTCACGAAGGAGCTTGAGCTGCACTTCCTAGCCAACATGCGATAAAGGCCCTCCGCGACAATGCTCGTTGGGTTGAGGCAGAGGGAGGACGAGTCCCTTTCCCTCTTCGTCGCATGCTTCACCGTCGAAATCCGGGGGGTTCCCGACGCCCACCCCTCACCGGCCATATATACTAGTCATAGGTGCCCTATAAACCAATCACGTGAGTGATGACACGTGTAACTTAACATGCAGTCTTTTTGCTTATTATATTTTGATATTTTATCACTTTATATTGATTGTTGCATAAATATATTATGATATCCATGGATCTATACAATGAGAATCAGATCGTGATGAGATCACGATAATAAGACCGATTCACCTTTAAACACAGACTCTAAATAATCTCGATCATAGGTTACTCGAGAAAGACATCGAGATAACCAAACAGACTAGTGTGTTGTATACCCGTCCATATGATGGAGACGACTAGTCTCATAGCTGCTCGTGTGGGGACACTAGGGTTACAGTACAAGTGCTCACTAGAGAATGAGTTCATTGATTGATCCGCTCATAAAATGCTGGAAGGTTGATGATACCTTATTGTCAAATAGTAATTTCGTCATCCTAGTAGTGTACCTGGTCCTTAGACTTGAGACACTAAGGATGTCTTGTATGAGTACGCAACTCTTTAATACTAGACTTATAGGTTTGGAAGTTTTAGATCTAGCACAGTCGATCATCGGGGGTGGCAGCCAATCTTTTGAGGGCTATTGAGTGTCAATAAATGATCATCCACTCTCAGTATCATGAGAGGAATATCTCATATGTTCTTGCTTAGACAAATCCCTAGCTAGGGTCATTCAGATTAAGAAACAAAAAGTTCTCCAGGAGAATCCAATCAGAACGAGACTCGAGTAGAAACCGTTTGAGCTTGACAGCACCATACCCGATATACAGTCTATGGGGTGTTAGATAAATGAGGTACTATAGGTACATAGTAACTGAGAATAAACATGTCCAATGAATTAAATTCCCTTGTATCGTTTGGGGACTACGGTGTAGTAGACTAGTACGTTCATAATCGATGAGTCGAGCGAATTATTATTGAGATAATAATTCACTGAGCTAGGATTTCTAACAGATATGACTCATGACTAGCTCAATATTGAGCATAGAGGGTCATACACATATGGTAGGTATTGCGACAAGTAAAGGTTCGAATATAAGATATCCGTCGGAGGCCATATCTTATTGGATATCCAATAAGCCATTGAATTATTGGATTTTATGGATGAAATCCAATAAGAGCCAATGAGAGACTATTGGATAGAGATCCGCTAATTTAATAGACTTGGGTAGTTGGATGGAGATCCAATACCCAATATGGTATGATCCATTATGGTTAAGTTGATATGAGGCTTCTATAAATATGAGAGAACAAAAGGGCCTAGGCCTTTTTGTTTCCCACCTCCTATTCTCCTCCCCCCTTCTCCTCCTTGGCTAGTAGATGTGGAGATTTGGGCAGTGATTCGAGGAGCATATTTACAGCCCTTACAATGTGGATGACCACTAGAGAGGATGACACTTGACCTCCTTTATCTTCTCCCACAAATATGCAGGATCATAAAGATATACGATCTCCCTCGGTAATATAACTATCTCACAAATGGTTTTCAGTTTTATGATTTTTTGTACACCAATCTTCGCACGACGAACTCCTATTTAGTAAATCTGAGATTTTTGTTTTATATTCTTCCATTACGCATGTAATTGTTGAATCTTGGATTTTGATGATGAAACCAATTGATAAGTATTTAAGATTTAATGTGCGTTTTGAGTGACGCAGGATGCTTCGATCAAGGAGAGACAATTAAAGCAGGAAGAATCATGTTGGGTCGGTGGAACATGTCAGAAGATTGGATGTCAAGCCGGAGGATCGGTCGACATATCGACAAAAGGCTTCGGGCATCGGGCCAAGAAGAGCAGATATTACGCCAAAGATATCGGAGTTGCAGAGGTCAACTGGTCGATTGAGCAATAGGATGCAAGAGAGGACGATGCGTCGAAGAATCAGACGAAGCGTCGATGGACCAATGACATGCCAGACAACATGATTCATGCTTAGTAATAATTGTCTAGATCGAAGTGTGTTTTTATGTGTGCAGGATTAACTATGAGAGCAATGCGTAAAGCAAAATGAAGTCCCAAAGTCAAGAACGCGATTTCGTTGGGAGTTCGAGAGTTCGTCGGAAGTCCGGACGTTCGTCGGAAGCTCTACCGGAATTGATTGAGAAGTCCAGGAGCTTGCCAAAGAAGCTCGTCGGAACTCGCCAAGAAAATCGTTGTGAAGTCCAGGAGCTTGCCGGGAGTCCGCTAGAACTTTACCGAGAGATTGTCGGAAGTTCATTGGAAGAAACCTAGGCTTACGAACTTGTTTAGCTTAAGTATGTCTTAGAATTCGTAGTTAGCACATAATTGGGATTGGAATTGGGCCAATCCAATTAGGGGCCAGTTGGGCCCATGTAAGGACTGTGTTGGGCCCAATGAAAGGCCCAAATAGTGACCCAAGAGGTAGCACCATCATGGCACAGTCTCCGAGACTATGTTAGGCGGTGGTACCGTCGGTCTAGGTGATGGTACCACCCAGACACAGTCTTCAAGAGGCTGTTAGGCGGTGGTACCGCCAGTTTGGGTGATGGTACCGCCCAGTGCAATGTCAATCTGACACTAGTGGTGGTACCGCCCAGCACAAGCGATGGTACCACCCAGCACAGGCAGTGGTACCGCCCGTACCCAGGAAACCCAGGATGAGATGTTTTTAGGCTCCATGTTTGAATCAACTTGAGGCCTATAAATACCCCTTTCATCCCTGGTTAACACACACAAGTATTGAGAGTGAAAAAGAAAGAAAACGCTCTGCAATCTTATGTGATCTCCTCTCATTCTTCTAAGTGTTAGAATAGTTTGAGAGAGGAGTAAGTGGGGGTATAAGGGTTATCTCCTAAATCCGGTAAAAGGAGAAAGAGTGTAAAAGGGTAGTTGGTCTTCGCCCATTGAAGGAAGACCAATAGTTGTTGCCGGTGGCCTCGACGGAAGAGGAATCGACGGAGTGGATGTAGGTTACGATGATCGAACCACTATAAAATCTGGTTTGCATTTACTTCTTGCAATTTACATTAACTGCAAACTGTCTTCAATATGTTTACGAACACACTTTCAATCTAAGCATATTTTCGAGATCGATTTTCAACGAACGAAAAGAATTTTCGAAACCGACGTGATTTTACCGCTGCAATAGTTCACCCCCCCCCCTCTTAGTGTCGACTCTTTCCTAATAGTTGGTATCAGAGCCATGTTTGTTTCTCATTTGGTTTAACACCCAAGAGAAATGACTCTTTTCGGCTTTCAAAAGGGACTTTCTCTCATTCGTCTTCCCTTGTTCAATGAGACGGACTACACATATTGGAAAACTTGAATGAGAGTTTTCTTGCTTTCTTTGGACTTAAATTTTTGTAGTATTGTGGAAAATAGTTTTTGAATGTCTTCTCTTCCAATGAAAAATCAACTTTTTGATGCATGATTTTGAATTGTTTCATATAAAACCAAGCGAAACCATTGGAGACATGTACACCTGTTTTACGGATGTCGTCAATGGTTTAAAAGCACTTGGTAAATATTTTTTGGATTTTGAACTTGTAAACAAAATTTTATGTTCTCTTAATAGGAATTGGGATCCGAAAGTAACCGCAATACAAGAGGCAAAAGATCTTAATAATTTTTCACTTGAACTTTTTGATTTATTGATGACATATGAAATAGCGCACAATATACAAAACGAACATGAGAACAACCTTCTAAAGAACAGGAAGGATTTTAGACTTAGAACAATCGAAGACCACTCGAGCATAAGCTCAAGTGATGGTGAACTTGAACTCCTCACTATGAAATTTAAAAAGTTCATGAAACAAAAATTAAAGAACAAAAAGAACGCAACTACTTACTATGAACGCAAGAAGAGGAAAATACTTTAGGATGAATCGAGCTCTTCTGAGGATGAGAATAAAATCAACAAAGGCGAGGTGGCAAACTACACCTTAATGACTTTCGGCAATGAGATAATCAAAATGCCCTTAGTTTACTTTCAAATTACATAATGCTTTTCATGAGTTATTATTAATTTAGTTTTTTTTTAAATATATTTTTCTTGAAAATTGCATGTTTAATAATGTAATGAAAATGCAAAAAAATTAGAGATCATGCTTTTGTTTTTCTAGTAATTTTAAAAATAATCATGAAAAATGCATGTGTTATGATAAAGGAATAAAATGTTAGATTTAAATCATGCTTGATGTTTTAATGATGAAATAATGTAATGATGATTTGAAATCATGCTTAATGAGTTTATCTTTCGAAATTATGCATGATGATTCTTGTGATTTATGGATTATC
>LVTN01000431.1:60357-94191 GCA_001649415.1 Musa itinerans | reverse complement strand
AATTGGGCCAACCCAATTAGGGGCCAATTGGGCCCATGTAAGAATTGTGTTGGGCCCAATGAAAGGCCCAAACAGTGACCCAAGAGGTGGCACTATCGTGGCACAGTCTTCGAGACTATGTCAGGTGATGGTATCGCCCAGACACAGTTTCCGAGAGGCTATCAAGTGGTGGTACCGCTAGTCTGGGTGGTGGTACCGTCCGTACCCAAGAAACCCGGGATGAGATATTTTTAGGCTCCAAGTTATTGAGGCATATAAATACCCCTCTTATCCCTGGTTAACACACACAAGTATTGAGAGTGAAAAAGAAAGAAAACGCTGTTGCAATCTTGTGTGATCTCCTCTCCTTAGTTTGAGAGAGGAGTAAGTGAGGATGTAAGGGTTATCTCCTAAACCCAGTAAAAGGAGAAAGAGTGTAAAATGGTAGTTGGTCTTCGCCCATTGAAGGAAGACCGATAGTAGATGCCGGTGGCCTCGACGGAAGAGGAATCGACGGAGTGGATGTAGGTCATGACGATCGAACCACTATAAAATCTGATTTGCATTTACTTCTTGCAATTTATATTAACTGCAAACTATCTTTGATACATTTACGAACACGCTTTCAATCTAAGCATATTTCCGAGATCGGTTTTCAACGAACGAAAAGAATTTTTGAAACCGACGTGATTTTACCACTACACTAATTCACCCCCCTCTTACTGCCAACTCTTTCCTAATAGTAATGTCACCCCTAGATTTCCCTATAGTGATATCAGAGTCAAGTTGTTCGTGCGAAAGATTGGTTTTGAAATACGTATATCGTATTTTAGAAAAGCTTTGGACATCAAAATTATTGACACAAAAGCAAGAAAGAGCATTAATTGTTGCCACCCTGACTGTCGTCGTAGATGGCAGTGTTGCCATCTATGTGTAGGCACTTGCAATCGACATCCTACTTGCAACAGGCTTTCGGTCGGTAGCCTGCTTGCAGCAGCAAATCAACAACTGATAGCCTGCGAGGGCTGGCAGCCCGGGGGAGCCCCACTCGCAGACATAGCTCCCGCGAGTATGGGCGACACCCCCTCTCCGCACAATGGCCACCACCGGCGGGGTGGCGGCAGCCACAACGCAACAAGGAAAGGGGGTTAGGGTTTTAGGGAAAAAGGACTCTTTTGCCCCTATAAATTTTAAAATTCTAGTTTGTCCTTTTTATCTAAATTACCTAAATACCCGTTATAATTCAAAAAATTTCTTACATATCCTAAATTTTAAAAAATATTAATTAATTAAAAGGTTTAATTAATTATTATTTATTATCTAGTAGTTTTATATAATGATATGTACATGTGATGTATGATGTGAACGGATAATCATAGATTCTGTGATGTGATTTATGTGTGTAATGTGATCATTATTATTATTATTGATGCCGATAAGTTTATATATTTTTATTTATTGTTGGGCATGCATACTTGTGATTATGTTGTAATTACACGATGAGACGCAATTGGAGCATGGAGATGATAGTGGGAATCACGAGGCCAAGACGAACGATCGCGACGCATGGAGATACGCAAAGATGTCGACATAACCGACGAGGACGAGATGAACGATCACAGGGCATGGAGATGCATCAATGCACATATAGTTCATGATGTGAGTGATTGGGCCCACTGACTAGGGCTTGATTGCTTATGTGATGTGTGATTGTTTGTACACCTACTATATATATATATATATTCATACTATGTAGATATATATTAAATATGTATGTGTGTGATATGTCATAAGAGACCGAATCAAAATCCTCTCTCTTGATAATATTAAGTCGGTAAATGTGAGACAATTAGATTAACTCATGTGGCCTTCTATTATTATCGGTAGGAATTAATTTCCGACGAAAGTTGAATTAGTCGAGTCCCTCGAGACTCACCTATATCGCAATTCAATATCTTACATACGATATAGGGATGTCACCGGTGACCTAAGAACATGGTATGCTTGGTCGAGTCCCTCGAGGGCATATCATTGAATCAAACTCTGTTGGAAAATCTATGAGCAACATCACATGCGCAGAAGAACATAAAATAAAATTTCCAGATTTCCTAGAAAATGTGTTCATTATCGTGCGAAGATTGGTGCACGAAATCCACGAAATTGAAAACTACATATCAGAAAGATGTGTTTTACCTAAGGAGATCATATATCTCTGAATTCCTGTAGATCTGTAAGAGTGGATGAAAGAGGTCAAGCGCCCTCCTCTCTAATAGTGATCCACACAGCAGGGCTGCGACGACGCTCGTCAAATCGTTGCCCAAATCTCCACACTTGTTATCTCAGGAGGAGAGGGGGAGAGGAGAATATGATGTGGCAACTCAAAAGCCTCTAGCTTATGGGTCTTTAGTTCTCTTCTATTTATAGAGGCTCATGTCAACTTAACCATAATGGATCTTGCCCCATTGGGTATTGGAACTCTATCCAACTACCAAGCTTCTTAGATTAGTGGATCTCTATCCAATAATCTATCATTAGCTTTTATTAGTATTGGAAAATTTGGGGCGACATCATATGTGCAGTGGAAGAATAAAAAATAAAATCCTATAATTTCCCGTAGAAAAGAAGGTTTTATCGTCGTGCAAAAGTTGGTGTGCAAAAACCCGTGAAACTGAAAAACTATATATAAAAGAATTACATAGGGAGTTCGTATATCTCTGAAAATATACAGATCTGTGGGAGAGAATGAAGGAAGTTAATTGCCTTCCTCTCTAGTGGTGATTCATATTGTAGGGACTATGAAGATGCTGATTATAGTATGAGGAGGAGAAGGGAGAGAGGAGAATACGAGGTGGCAGCCAAAAAGCCTCTAGCCTATGGGTCTTTGGTTCCCTCCTATTTATAGATGCCCATTGTAAACTTAACCCTAATGGATCTTGTTATATTAGGTATTGGATATCCATCCAACTACCTATGCCTCTTAGATTAGTAGGTCTCTACCGAATAATCTCTAATTGGCTCTTATTAGATCTCATCTATAGGATCTAATAATTTAGGGATTTATTGGATATTCAATAAATTATGGGCTTAAACGGACATCTCATATCCAAATCTCTACTCGTCGCAACACCTACCATATATATGTGACCCTCTAGGCCCAATATCAAGCTGGCTAATAGTCATACATGTTAAAACTCACTCTGAATTAGTAAATTATTATCTCCATAATAATTCACTCGACTCATCGACTACAAATGTACTATGCCACTACGCCGTAGTCCCTAGATAATACAAGGGAATCCAATCTATTTGACATATTTATCCTCAGTTACCATGTATCTATAGTCTCTCATTCATCTAATACCCTAGAGATTGTATCCCGAGCATGGTGCTATCAGACATATATGGTTTTTACTCGAGTCTTGCTTTAATCGGATTCTCTCGGAGAACTCTCTCTCTTAATTCGAATGATCTTAGCTAGAGATTTGTTTGAGTAAGAATACATGAGATATTTCTCTCATGACACCAAGAGTGAATGATCTTTTATTAACACCCAATAGCCCTCATAAGGTTAACTACCACTCCTGATAATTGGTTGTGCTAGATTTAAAACTTTCAAGTCTATAAATCTGGTATCAAAGAGTACAATACTCATATAGGACATCCATGGTGTCTCAAGGCTAAGGATCAGATATATCACTAGGACTATAGAATTGTTGTTTGACAACAAGACATCATCAACCATCCAGTATTCCGTGAGCGGATCAATTAATAAACTTATTCTCCAATGAGCACCCTAGTGTCCCCACATGAGCAGCCATGCGACTAGCCGCCTCCATCCTATGGATAGGTATACAGTACATCAGTCTATCCGGTTATCTCGATTTCTCTCTCGAGTAACCTATGACCGATATTATTTAAGGTTTATGTTTAAAGATAAATTGCTCTTATTATCGTGATCTCATCACGATTCGATTCCTATTGCACAGATCCATAAACATCATAATATATATTAATGCTACAAGCAATATAAAGTGATAAAATGTCAAATGATATAATAAGTAAAAAAAGTATGTGTCATGCCATAAGTGTCATCACTCATGTGATTAACTTGTATAAGACCAATGACTAGCAATTGGATCATATCTATAGGATCTAATAATTCAGGGGCTTATTGGATATCCAATAAGATATGGGCTCCGGTGGATATCTCATATCTGAACCTCTACTCGTCACAATGCCTACCATATATGTGTGACCCTCTAGGCCTAATATCGTGCTAGCCATGAGTCATACCTGTCAGAACTCCTTTTGGCTCAGTGAATTATTATTTTCATTCGACTCATTGATTGCGGACATACTAGGCCTCTATGTCGTAGCCCCAAAATGATATAGGGGAATACAATCCTTTAGACCTATTTATCCTTAATTACCATGTACCTATAATCCCTCATCCATCTAATATTCTATAAACCATATACTGTGTATGGTGTTCTCAAGCCCATATGGTTTCTCCTCAAGTCTTGTTATAATCGAATTCTTCCGGAGAACTTTTTCTCTCTCAATCCGAATGACCCTAGCTAGGGATTTGTCTAAGTAAGAATATATGAGATATTCTTCTCATGACACCAAGAGTGGATGATCCTCTATCGACACCAAAAACTCTTATAAGATTGGCTGCCACTCTTGATGATCGGTTGTGCTAGATCTGAAACTTCCAAACATATAAGTCTGGTATCAAAGAGTGTAGTACTCATACAAGACATCCTTGGTGTCTCAAGTCTAAGGACCAGGTATACCATTGAGACAACGGAATCGCTGTCTAACAATGAGGTATTATCAACCATCCAATATTCCATGAGCGGATCAATCAATGAACTCGTTCTCTAATGAGCACTTGCACTATAGCCCTAGTGTCCCCACATGAGCAGCTATAAGACCAGTTATCTCCATAATTTGGATAGGTATATAGCACACCTATTTGTCCAGTTATCTCGATGTCTCTCTCGAGTAACCTATGACCAAGATTATTTAGGGTCTGTGTTTAAAGGTGAATCGGTCTCATTATCATGATTTGATTCCCATTGCACAGATTCATGAACATTACATTATATATATATGCATACAATAAATAATATAAAGTGATAAAATATCACATAATATAATAAGAAAAAAAGAATGCATATCATGTCATACGTGTTATCACTAACGTGATTGGCTTACAGGGCACCTATAACTAGCAATCTCTCACTTGACCTAAAGTCAATTATCTATGTGTCTGATCCCCATCAGGCCCCTGTGACACTCAAAAATAATTTGAGACAATGAGTTTTTTAATAGATCTGCGATGTTATCTTCGGATGGAACTATTTCTACTACTACATCTCCTCGGGCCACGATCTCTCTAATAAGCTGGAACCTTCTCAGAACACTTCTGATGAGACTTGGGTTCGTTCGCTTGAGTAATCACTCCATTATTGTTGCAATATAATGGAATTAACTCCTTACTACTCAGCACAACTCCTAGATATGTGATGCATTTCTTCATCCAGACTCCCTCCTTTGTTGCCTCTATTACAACAATATACTCTGCTTTTGATGATAACACCATGCTTTGGACGATATCCCTTAGCCACTAGCCTTGCTTTATAGGTCTCTACCTTTTCATCTACTCCGATCTTATTCTTAAAGATCCACTTGTAACCAATTGGTATAATACCCTCGAGTATATCAACTAGGTTTTAAACCTTGTTGGAGTACATGAAATCCATCTCAGAATTCATGACTTCTTGTCACTTCTTAGAGTCTGTACTCGTAATAGCCTCCTCGTAGGTCTAAGGATCAATATCCTCAGCATCCTCTCCTCTAATATGTCCCATATATCTCTCAAGATGATGAGATACTCTGTCGGACCTATGTAAAGTTAGAACTTGTATGCTAGGTACCTGAACAAACTCGGGTTATGGAGTGGTACTTAAGCTAGGTTTTTCAACCTCCCTCAACTCTATCACGCTCCCACTATCTCCACCAAGAATGTGTTCCTTCTCAAGAAATATTGCTCTCTTGGATACAAATACCTTTTGGTCCTTAGGGTGATAGAAATAATACCCACATGTTTTCTTGGGGTATCTCATAAACCTACATCGCTCCATCCTGGATTCCAACTTGACGGGGTTATGTCTCTTAACGTGGGCAGGGCAGCCTCAAATCTTAACAACCTTAAGATATGGTCTCTTCCCTAACAGTGTACGATTTCTCCTTTCAAATACACCATTGATCTAAGGTGTATAAATAAGTGTTTATTAGGATAGAATCCTATGATCTTTGAGGAATTGGATAAACTTTATACTCAAGTACTTACCTCCTCGATCTAATCGAAGAGTTTTGATACTCTTTCTAATCTGGTTCTCCACTTCATTCTTATACTCTTTGAATTTCTCAAAATCCTCGAACTTGTACTTCATTAAGTACACATGTTTATACCTTGAGAAATCATCAGTAAAAGTAATAAAGTATGAGTAACCACCTATGGTATGAGTTGACATGAGACCACATACATCATCACTATGTATGAGTTCCAACGGCTCAATGACTCTCTCTCCAGTTCAATTAAATGGAGAATTGGTCAATTTTCCATAAAGGCAACGCTCGCAAGTTACATATGACTTATAGTCGAATGGATCTTGATATTGATCCTTTAGCAACTTTTGAATCTTTCTCTTATAGATGTGACCTAGCCTACAATGTCACAGATATATATTGTTCACCTCATCTCGTTTCCTCTTGAACATACTTACATTCATTATATATGGAGCAGTGTCTAGCATAAAAAACTATTATGCAATATTCCTCGCGTGATGATCTCATCATCAAATAATATTGAATATTTATTGTTTTCAAAAACTAATTTATATCCACTAACTGTCAAACATGAAATGGAAATAATATTTTTGATAATAGAAGGAACAAAATAGCATGCACCCAATGTAATAATAGCTCCACCAAGCAGATGTAGGGTGACCTCCCCAATAGCTATTACGGCAACTTTTGCTACATTGCCCATCTTGAGATCGATTATGCCTCTCTCACCAATCTCCTAGGTCTTGTCAGAACATGCAATGAATTACAAGTATGATAACCACTACCGGTATCCAATACCCATGTATTATTATAAAAGTCTGACAAATAAAGACTAATCATGAATATACTTGAAGTTTCTCCAAGCTTCTGTTTCGCCCTCTTTGCAAGGTATTCTTTACAGTTTCTCTTTTAGTGCCCATTTTTGCCGTAGTAGAAGCACTGACCTGTGTCCATTACCGAGTCATTCTTAACAACCTTTGCTTTAACCTCATTGCCTTTGTCCTTCTTAAGGGACTTTTCTCCCTTCCTGTTCTTTCTGGTCTCACCAGTATAGAAAATTGGCTTCTCTTTTTTAATAGTGCTCTTTACCTCCCTCAAGATATCGAAGAGCTCAAGGACTATCATCTCAAGCTTGTTCATATTAAAATTTATTATGAACTATGAAAAGGAATCTAGTATGGACTGAAGCACAAGATATACACACAAGTTATCTTCAATGACCATTTATAGACTTGTGAGTTTCTCTATTCACTCTATCAACTTTAGGACATGGTTTTGAACCGGTGTCCCCTTAGTCATACTAACGTATAAGAGGCTGTTGGATATCTCATATCGCTGAGTCCTTTCTTGTTTCTCAAACAGTTTGCGGACATATAAGATGACATATATCTTTTCATGCTATTTTTGTTACTCATGAGTCATGAAGTCCAACATGTAACACAGAGCAAGAGTGGAGTCATCTATATACTTCACATAGCGAGTGATATCATCCTTGCTTGCCTCTTCCTCAAGCGTAGGCATCATTGTATCAAGGACGCACACGATTTTCTCCGTCGTGAGAACAATTCTTATGTTACGGAGCCAATCCGTATGATTCAAACCAGTGAGGCAGTTAACATCAAGTATGTCATGTAAGGGATTTGAAAATGATATTTTCTAAAAATAAAGATGTAGCAGAAATAAATAACATGTAGAATAAATAATCAAGATATAAACTTCTATCTTATTCTACTCTCACTATTTTTTTAGCGAGTCACGCGACACCCTCAGCATGTGAAACAGAAGTCTCCAGCAAACTTCTAGTGGGCATCGGGATCCGATCGACGTCTTAACGTACCCTTGAGGGACTCGACCAATCTTGTTAAGCCTGTAAAGATAGGCAACTCTTACCAATCACAACTCCTTATGACTCCCATCTAGTTTGGCATCCGAACCACCATGGCCTCGAGGGACTTAACCAACTATGATGTTCGGTTAAGTCAACACCATCGTTACAAGATGAGTCTGATTTGATGATATACCCTAGAGGGACTCGACCAAGCATACAATGTTCTTATATTACCAGTGATATCTTTATGTCGTAGGCAAGGTAGCGAATCACGATATATGTGAGCCTCGAGGTACTCAACCTATGTTGGGAATTGGTCCGTACCTAAGGCCACATGGGTTAATCTAATTGTCTCACGTTTAACGACTTAATATTATCGAGAGAGAGGATTTTGATTTGATCTCTTCATATAACGTATCACACACATACATATTTAATATACATCTACATCGCATATATATATATATATATATATTAGGTGTATAAGAAATCATACATCACATGTGCAATCACATCAGGAACCCATATTGTTGAGAGGCCCACCCAAGCTGAGAGATCGATTGAAATACTATCAGTTTCGTCGAGACCATGACTATGACACTAAAGAGTACCGAGATCTAAAATATCATATTGAAGAGCTCATCCACTGGGGGCACCACAATCAGTATCTCCATAAGCCTCGGGAGCCCTCCTTGTGCCCCCATGCCCTCGTCGAGAAGTAGATAGATGTAATCGTTGGTGGGCTAGCTTCGGAGGGAGACAACACATCCAACACAAAATCGACACCCACTCTGCAATGGAGTCAACCCCCTGACTCGACCTTGTCCCTCCAGCCTCCTCGTCCCAAGAATCCACATGGATGACCTTACTCTTTCGAAACATGACCAAGCCATATCGATCCTTAAGTCAACACCATCGTTACAAGATGAGTATAATTTGATGATATACCCTAGAAGGACTCGACCAAGCATACAATGTCCTCATATTACCAGTGATATCTCTATGTCGTAGGCAAGGTAAAGAGGGACTCGACCAAGCATACAATGTTCTTATATTACCAGTGATATCTTTATGTCGTAGGCAAGGTAGCGAATCGCGATATAGGTGAGCCTCGAGGTACTCAACCTATGTTGGGAATTGGTCCGTACCTAAGGCCACATAAGTCAATCTAATTGTCTCACGTTTAACGACTTAATATTATCGAGAGAGAGGATTTTGATTTGATCTCTTCATATAACGTATCACACACATACATATTTAATATACATCTACATCGCATATATATATATATATATATATTAGGTGTATAAGAAATCATACATCACATGTGCAATCACATCAGGAACCCATATTGTTGAGAGGCCCACCCAAGCTGAGAGATCGATTGAAATACTATCAGTTTCGTCGAGACCATGACTATGACACTAAAGAGTACCGAGATCTAAAATATCATATTGAAGAGCTCATCCACTGGGGGCACCACAATCAGTATCTCCATAAGCCTCGGGAGCCCTCCTTGTGCCCCCATGCCCTCGTTGAGAAGTAGATAGATGTAATCGTTGGTGGGCTAGCTTCGGAGGGAGACAACACATCCAACACAAAATCGACACCCACGCTGCAATGGAGTCAACCCCTGTTGTGGGAAACAACTTTGAGCCGTGGCCTTGGGGTCGGCACGGCTTGGTTCGGGTCCAAATGGTCGGGGACCGGGCTGGGTGTCCTTCGGGGGTTCTTCACCTCGGCGTTGGGGAGGAGAGGCTTCGTCTTCGTACCTACACACAAGTCGGGTCGGAAGCTCGGCCCGACCCCTCCGACGATCAAGTTAGCATATGTGGAGGGGATTTCGGATGAAGAAGAGTCTCTTCCTCCTTTTTCTCCTTGTCTCTCCCCCTTTTCCTTTAGTGTGCGGGGGTATTTATACGGGAATTTAACGGTAGGACCGTACCTCTAATGGCGTCTGACATCGCTGTTGGCGTGCCGTGAGAAGGTGAGCCTGAGCGATCGTTAATGGGCCTCGGTTGGCGTTTTGGCTCATGCTGGCCAGGCGTTGCCAGCTCGTCAGAGACACGGTACGTCCGCTGATGTCACGAGAGTCTTATCATAATTATTATCCTCATCACATCACATGTGCAATCACATCAGGAACCCATATTGTTGAAAGGCCCACCCAAGCTGAGAGATCGATTGAAATACTATCAGTTTCGTCGAGACCATGACTATGACACTGAAGAGTACCGAGATCTAAAATATCATATTGAAGAGCTCATCCACTGGGGGCACCACAAGCAGTATCTCCATAAGCCTCGGGAGCCCTCCTTGTGCCCCCATGCCCTCGTTGAGAAGTAGATAGATGTAATCGTTGGTGGGCTAGCTTCGGAGGGAGACAACACATCCAACACAAAATCGACACCCACGCTGCAATGGAGTCAACCCCCTGACTCGACCTTGTCCCTCCAGCCTCCTCATCCCAAGAATCCACATGGATGACCTTACTCTTTTGAAACATGACCAAGCCATATCGATCCTTAAGCCACAATATAAATGTACATAATATTTTTGATGCTAGAAAAATGGCCTAGATCCCTTAGCTCTCCTACAGGAGGGAGCAATGATAAGAATATTTAGTTCCACATTGGTTAAGGGGTAGAAGAACCAATGACTCATGAGTCTATCTGGTTATCCTTACTCTCAAAAATATTTTTTTGAAATTTATAAGCTCTAAAAAAAGTAAAATTATACGGGTATACTCATCGCCCAGTACATAATTTTTTATGAGCTCATGGTCCATACTCGATCGATAACTTATCAATTTTATATTTAATTTTCGACAGATTTTTTTTGAGCTGGAAAAAGAAAAAAAAATGAGAGACTTAGCGAGAGAGGAAAAAGAATTGATTGAGAGCTACGTATTCTCGAACGGCTCTCCGGCCCCACCATGGACACTAAAAAACCGTGGTGTCGACCGAGTCGCCGAAGCGGGCTCCACCGACAGGCCGGCTTGGGGCAACGGTCATACCGCTCCTCCTCCATGTCGGCATGCACCGCGTCGGCAGGCGATCAGCCAATTCCTCGGCGTATTCCTCGTTTTCTCTCACGCCGTGGAAACGTTCCGCCGCCGCAATCTGGTATGACACAGTATTGCCGTAGTTGAAGTAGGTCATCCGCTGTGGGAAACGGAAGTGGCCGCATAACGCAACCTGTTCGAATTGATTATAGTTGAGCCTAATAAATTTATGGAATGTTTATGTTTCACATGTTGGATACGTATTCATATTTAATATGATAATTCTCATCCATTAAAAAAGACTCTATTTTTTTTTTCTTCTCGAGTGCAGCAGATATAGTCACCAAAACCGGACTTCAAAGAATCGCCGATCCTGTGAATTCCCTAGTGCGACCGGTTCCCTTGCCTTGTTGCCTACCACTTGCTTAGCCTCGAAGCGTTCCTCCTCTTCAATTACAAGCGAATTGTTCACAGCAGTACCAAATCCTCGGCTTTAACGATACCGCCCCGTTGACGGGTCAAACATTATCACCCAATCATATCTACAAGAAGACTACTCCTTCCCCACCGCACACATTTATAATTAGACGCGTTCCTTCTCCCTCCATCCCTCCCTCTAAGCCTAGAGCGCAGTATGCTTAAGAATAGAAAGCCTTTAACCTCATACCTTGGAATAGAAAGTCTGCTAGCCCAATCCAAAAGCAAAATCCCATATCGAGGAGCAGGGGGAGAGGAAGCAAGCAACAATGGTTGATCCGGCTGAGTTCTTATGCTCCTTGTTGTGTTTCCTTGCGCACCTGCAGCAGGTGGTTAGGAAGTACTTTCTCGCCATGGTTCTCTGCTCCAAGTCTCCCGGCCGTGCCTCCCCTGCCCCCGCTTTGTCGTGGAAGCGGCTCGCCGAGCTGCCCGCCGTGGCCAGCAAGAGGTCCAAGGACTCTTCCGACCGCAGGGTGCGCCCCGTTGTCGACGTGGTTCCCGGAGGAAGCAAACCGGCAGGGACTTTCGTCGAAAAGGTTTCGTCCCTTCCGAAGCAAGAGAATGTGGAGTGTGAGGAAAACTCCGGTCACCCGATGGTAAAAGTTACGGCGAATAAGATACCAAGGACGAGAAGAAGACCGGCGAGGATAGCCATACCAAAGCCTTCAGCGGATGCAACTTTTGGTGTTGCGGATAGGGAGGAGGACGGGGTTGAAAGGGACTTGGAAGTCGAGGGTGGTGAGTATTGTGTTGTCAGCAGGAAAGGACACAGGCATATGATGGAAGATGGCTATGCGGTCATATCCACCATCCATGGAGACTCCAAACAGGTAATATATAATATATGAATGTATATATATATGTGTATATCTTTTAAGAACATTTTGAAGCTCATTGATTGTCATATGAACTACGATATCCTTTGTCATCTATGACACCTTTGTCATCTATGAAAGAAAAGCTTCAAGCTACTTGATTCTATTTTCTCATAAGAATTTACTGTCTTTATCTACAAGTTTAATGACATTATTACTACCAGTTGCTAGAGGAACAATTGCCTTTTTGTTTTTTTATGATGGAGGAAGCATATACAGATAGAATTTCTCATAATGTCTTAGTCTTGCTGATCTGATAGTGTTGATGCAAATTAAATGGCTTGGACTGATTCAAACATAACTTTTACAAGTTGCAGAAGGACCAAGACATGGCCTTTTTCTCTTGTGAAACAGAAGCTCCAAATTGTCCATTTCCTTCTCTTGCAATATTATTTGTTGCACAAGTTTGACATGTTCTCCATGTTAAGCTGCTGGTGTTACTCATCTGCAGGCCTTTTTTGGAGTGTTTGATGGGCATGGGGGGCGTGCAGCTGTGGACTTCGTCTCTGAGACGCTTGGGAAGAACATTGTGGCAGCTCTAGATGAGCCAGAGAAGGAAGACAATCAAGCAGACACGGCAATAAAAGCAGGCTATCTGACCACGGACAGAGACTTCCTAAGTCAGGTGTGTGGCTCCCAACTGGGAGATACAAAGCACTTTGAAGCATTCGAACTTGCATCAAATGGATAACCTCAATTGCGTTGACAATATCTTTTAGTTTGAATTCCAACAAGACCTCCTTTATTTCGTTGACCATCAATCAAATGATCAGCATCAAATCAATTTAACATCATAGAAATTAGATCCTTTCATGATGTTAAATTTTCATGGTATTATTTTATTCTTACAATACTATAAAAACACAATTCAACATTTATCCACTGTCCTTAAATCTACAACAAACATTTTACTTGCATGAGATCTGTGTCATTGCTGTGAAGACAACCATTACCAAACTATCAGAGTTGATGATGGATGTTTCCATTCATTTGCAGGGTATTGGTAGTGGAGTTTGTGCAGCCAGTGTGTTGCTAAAAGATGGAGAACTACATGTGGCTAATGTGGGCGACTGCAGGGTGGTTATTAGCAGGAAGGGAGTAGCAGATGCTCTTACTGATGACCACCGAGCTGGTAGAGAAGATGAGCGCATTCGCATTGAGAACTCAGTAAGTTCTTCTTCTTCTCGTCTCTATCTCTCTCTCTCTCTGATCTTGTAGCTCAGTGAGCTTACAATATTCTGAACTCTTTCAGTCTCTCCCTGAAAATTAGGGTCTTGATCTTGTAGCTTACTAAGCTTACAATATTCTGAACTTAACATGGGGTTCTCTCTTTCTCATCAATTTAGGGGTCTTGATCTTGTAGCTTAGTGAGCTGACAATATTCTGAACTCCACACAGGGGGGCTATGTGACATGTCACAATGGAATATGGAGGGTGCAGGACTCTCTAGCTGTGTCAAGAGCAATCGGCGACCTGAACATGAAGGAATGGATCATTTCTGAGCCCGAAACAAAGAGTCTTCAGCTAACTCCAGAGTGTGAGTTCTTAATACTGGCCTCAGATGGGTTGTGGGATAAGGTATATATATGACCACTACTGATCTGCTGCACTCGTAATTCACATTTACCACCTAAACCTTCAGTGGTGCAACTCTTAACACATTGTGGTACCATTCCATTAGGTCGAAAACCAGGAGGCAGTTGATGTCGTCTCAAGGCAAAGCAACGCCATGAAGTCATGCAGAGACCTCATAGAAATCTCCTGCAGGAGGGGCAACCGAGATGACATTACAGTCATGGTGATAGACCTTCAGAAATTTATACAGCTACCTGGCTCGTGAAACTTCTTCTCGGTACTCCCTGTGAATGAACACTTTCGTGGATTCGATCTTGAGGTAGCAGATGACGTGCAGAAGATGATCAGCGATACGCTCACTCCAAAGAATGCATCGCATCTTCGTAAATACTGAGATCAAGATGCCATGCTCGATGGAGGCCAATTAATCTTTAGACATAGGAGGATGAGGGATAGAGGAGAAGAAAAAGTGGAGGAGATAAAAATGCAGAAGATATGGAGAAAGCGAATACCTGTAAATACACACACTTTGGTTCATTAAAGTTGTCTCGATTTCTAGACATGAGCATAGTGAATGGTGGATGAATGATTAAGTACCTCAACAAACAAAACTCATGTTATGGTATGGTTTAATTAAGTTATAGATACAAGCTAATTACACATTATCCCTAATAGTTAGACCTCTTTTACATCTTGGTCTTTAGATTTGAAAAATTTATAATAGAATCTCTATAGTTATGAAAGTGAAACATCTAACTTCATTTACCTTAACGTCATCGATTTTACCGATCGAAGCACGAAAACGATAGGTCAAAAGGTAATTTCAATATCCCAGTTACATTTTCAGTTATGGCAAATGACGATGTCATAGGAGGCCATGAGTGACTATTATGGATGAGGGAGAGCGATAGTGATAGATGAGGCAAAGAGAGAGAAGGAAGAAGACAATGTAATTGCCGAATAGCTCTTTCGTCACTTAGCAACTGTGTCAATGCCACCCTGTAACCCCATCTTCTAGCTCTAGCATAGTAGAACAGTCTTTGCCCTCTCCTCAACCACCTCGTGTCATCGCTTCATGGCCATCCATTAAGGATCTGTGGGCTTCTTCGCCTGATGCGCTATCATAGACTCAAAGATGGAGAGGCAAGAGCTAAAGGATGAGGAGGCTACGGGGTGCGAAGGAGAGGCAGTAGGATTGAGATCACTGGAAGTGCAAAGGGGGCAGACCCACTGTAGACCTATGTCGGAGATGCAACAGCTAGTGTCGAAGGAGTGGCAAGCAACACAAGTGACCTAGCGAACATGGCAAGCCACAAAGAAGTTGGTGTAGTAGATGAATGCATCGTAGACCCAACAAAGGAAGGTTGGGTCTAGCTCATAGAAAACTGTCGCCCTTTCATCGCTTTTCATTTGTGTCAGTGCCGCTTGGTAATTGTGTCAGCGTGACACAGACATAGAGTGGCAAACGGGTCGCTCGGCATCTGTGTTGTTCTCTTTCTCCTCTCCCTTTGCCTCATCTCTCATTATTGTTTTCTCTTCTTATCTACAATAGCAACTCGCAACTCCTAGCAACGGTCGTCCACCACCACCGAAACATAATTAGGATGTTGAAATTATCTTTTTGCTTATTATTTTTGTGCTTTCATCGGTGAAACCAATGACGCTAAGGTGAATGGAATTAGATATTATACATTTATAGTTATAAAAATTCTAGTATAAATTTTAAATTTAGAGATTGGGATACTAAAGAGGTCTAATCTACATGGGATAATATATAATTAGCTATATTTAATTAATTTAATATTTATTATTTAATAAATTTAATTAATTTAGAAATATTTTAGATATGTAATAAGTTGTCATGTACCAAAATCAATAGGAGATAAAAAATCAAATTTGATCTTAATTGAAGATTTAAAAATATTAAAGATTCATTTCTATGAAATATCATAGATTAGGAATATCTATCAGGAAGGAAAATTTTTTCTTCAAGTAAGCCAATAATATTATTTTTAGAGGATAGAACCGATCATATATTTAATTTGATATAATTATAATTTTTTATTTCTATGTTTTACTTGTTTTTTTCTTGTGCTTACACTTATAAAAAGACTAGAACATCAAAATGCATCATCCAAGAATGAATTAGTTAATTAAGTTTTTTCTTCATATAACATATAAAAAAGACTAAAACATTATAATGCATCCTCAAAGAATAACTTAATAAACTAAATTCGCTCTCATATAAGATATAAGTGATAGGAGGCTAAATTCTTCTCCAATTAGGAGTTGGAGGACTTGGAGCGACTCCAAGGTCTATCCCCTATCTTTCTTTCCCCTCATCTTCTCTTCCAAATTCAATCATCAATAACCCTGTTGAAGCTCAATCAATCTCAAGCTAACTTGTAAGAAGACTCATAGTTCGATTTGTCAACAACGTGACCCACAAGAATGATCACTCAAGTGACTTCCTCAACTAAATGAGTGAGCTTTGACTTACCATACTTCAATATTTTTACTGCTTTAAGTTAAGATGCATACGAATCAGATTTTTCTCATCTCCAATTTTTGATTTTGTATTTTTATAATAATAATAATGATGATGATGATGATGATGATGATGATGATGTTGATGATGATGATGATGATGATGATGGAGTTGGTGTGTAGGTAGTTCAAATTATAACAAAATTTTCTCCTTGTTTATGGTCATTGATCCATTGGCTTCAAAACTTCGAACTGCTCTCCACATTTGGTCACTCCATAAATAACCCATCAATTGGGACCTCTTCTTCTTCTTCTTCTTCTCCTTTCTCTAATTTTTTTTAGCTTTTCCTTCCCTCAAATATCTGACATTCACATACAAGTAACTGCCTCTAACATCTCCGCCCATGTCTAACTCCTAAAAGGCACAGTACCATCCCCATCCCCAATCTCACCACCATAGCAGAGCAAAGATGGAGGTGGAGAAGATCGTGGCTCTTGCCATTCTCATCGCGTTAGCTTCCGGCGGAGTCTCCGGCGATCCCGACTACCACGACGCGCTGTCCAAGTCGCTTCTCTTCTTCCAGGGCCAGCGGTCCGGTAAGCTCCCACCGGACCAGTCCTTGACTTGGCGAGCAAACTCCGGCCTCACCGACGGCTCTGCAGAAAACGTAGGATTTGGCGTTCACCAGTCACCACGGCACTGCACGGACGTCGTCATACTTATCACCTCCTCGTTTCAGTGAATTAACCTCTCTCTCTCTATATATATATATGTTCTCAGGTGGACTTGACAGGCGGCTACTATGACGCCGGAGACAACGTCAAGTTTGGCCTCCCCATGGCCTTCACCACCACCATGCTTGCATGGAGCGTGCTGGAATTTGGGAGGTGGATGCCCAAGGAACTAAATCATGCTCGAGAAGCAGTCCGCTGGGGCACCGACTACCTCCTCAAGGCCTCCGCCCCCCTTCCTTCCGCTCTCTACGTTCAAGTCTGCACCTCCAACCTGTCACGCATCTTAAGCTCGTTCTGTACCACCAGACTCAATCCGGCGCAATGAATCCATGGCAGGTCGGTGACCCAAACGCCGACCATGACTGCTGGGAGCGGCCGGAGGACACGAGCACCCCGCGGTCGGTGTTCAAGGTGACTCCTTCCACCCCTGGCACCGAAGTCGCAGCCGAGACAGGAGCGGCGCTAGCGGCCGCCTCCCTCGTCTTCAAGCACGTCGACGTGGGGTACTCGAAGAAGCTGCTACAGACTGCGAAGAAGGCCTTCGCGTTCGCTGACCAGTACCGAGGAAACTACAGCGACTCCCTCTCGTCCGTCGTCTGCCCCTTCTACTGCTCCTACTCTGGGTTTCAAGTAAGATTTTACTTCTCATCAGATTTAGGTGGAAGAGACACTGATGGAATAGTAAATGTGTAGGATGAGCTTCTCTGGGGAGCTGCATGGCTGTACAAGGCCACCCGCAACTCTTCCTACCTGAGATTCGCTCAGTCTCTCGGCTTCAACTACAATTCAGAGACGTTCAGCTGGGACAGCAAGATTCCTGGTGCAGCAGTGCTTCTTGCTCGAGTACATCACTCATCTGCTAAACCTTTTGAGCTTTTGTCAAGATAGGAAATTGTCTGTAACAATAGTAGCAGAGATTTTTTTTTTTAATAAATAAATAGAAAGAGAATAAAAATACATATTATCATTATCCATTACAATTTATTGTTTCATTAACTCTCAGGAATAAAGAACTCAATTTATTAATTCATTATCTATTACAAATTTTTAGTAAACCCAAATATAAGAATTAAAAAATATATATAAATAAATAAACAAAATCAAATCAAATCAAAAATATGATAAATCATTTTTAAAAAAATAATAATTCTGAAAAAATAATATTAATATTTTTGATAAATTCTCATATTTATAGAGATGAATATTCAATCATGATCTTCAATCTGATTTTTTTTTATTTTTTTTATTATAACATGACAACTTATTACATATGAAAAATATATCTGAACTAATCAGATTTTTTAAATAAAATATAAATTAAACTAAGCAGAGAGGTTCGTGTGCAATGTGTTACCGAAATCCCCGTCGGTGATTGTCAACTACACACCGGGCGGGCTTCTGTACATGTTGAACGGAAGCAACATGCAGTACGTGACATCCACCACCTTCCTGCTTTCCACCTACGCCAAGTACCTCAAGACCTCCAGCCAAACCATGAAATGCGGTGATGCGGTCGTCACCTCTTTGAGACTAAGGAAACTGGTGAAGAGACAGGTATCGAGTGCACGCCTTGAGCTGATGAACGTACTCCACACCTGAGGAGCTGAGTTCTGCTGCTTGCATCAGGTGGATTACATCTTGGGAGATAACCCGAGCAGGATGTCGTACATGGTCGGGTACGGCGACGAGTTCCCGCAACGGATCCACCACCGCGGCTCATCGATCCCCAGTTTCCGGTTGAACGCAGAAGCCATCGGCTGCGACGAGGGCTTCCAGTTCTACTACGATGATAAACCTAACCCTAACGAACTGACGGGCGCCGTGGTCGGAGGGCCAGACGAGAACGACAAGTTCGCCGACGACCGGGAAGACTATTCGCAGTCGGAGCCGACGACCTACATCAATGCTCCGCTGGTGGGAACCTTGTCCTACTTGGCTGCGAGCTTTCAACCCTGAGAGAGGTGCTTACGTTTGGTCCATCACGTAGGAGACAGATCACATCACAGATAAAACTTGTTGAGCAAGCAAGCGATAGAGCTATCACACATAGGACAAGATAAACTTTTTTATATTTTACTCAAAAATTTTCTATAACTTTAAAAATTTTATATGTCATATGACTGAGGTTTACATAGTCTTTTTTCTTTCACAAATTTTTTTCAAGAATCAATAATCAATTTAATTTATTCTTATTTTTAAAATAGGACAGACATGCATGTTAGCACAGACGTTGTGTTATTATATAATATATATATATATATATATAATATCAATAATCAAATACTGAATTCTTAATGATCTTTTCTCTTTCGGATAGTATTGGAAAAACGAATTAGATCAAGTCAATCTCGCTAAGACAAATCAATGATCAAATATATCACAACTAAAAGGGTTGGATGTTATTAAAAATAGCGGTGAAGATTGTATTCAATAGGAATAGCGGTGAAGATTGTTTTCAATAGGGATAGCAAACAAGCAACTTTGTAATCGCTCGCTAACGGGAGTTAGCGAACTAAACTCTTAAAGCAAGGAAAATAGCGACCAAGCAACGACTAAAATTGCGCATCAGTAACACCGTTGGAATCTGTCAATTAACATTAAGTAGGAAAGATGATGTTTTTGAACTCTAGCAAGTGAGGTGATGAGACCCATTCATTCTCATTAAACCAAAAAAAAAAAACTGTAGCAAGGAATAATGTAATGGTGACGAGTAATGATCCCAAAACTCGTCCATTAGCAGCCCACAGCTCACCCCCCACGCGATCTAACCCTAGATCAAAATTAGGGAGATGTGGTGGCTATGATTTTAAGGAGAAAAACTACAATAGCAATAGTGAAAATTACTGTAACTTAATTCAAAAAGGAGGAGAAAAAGATATAAAACAAGATAAAGAAAGAGAAGAAAACAAGGACAACGCAGAGAAGTTGTTCTCAATCATCTAGGCAGTGTTCTCGTCTCAGGTTAGATTAAATCTACAATAGATTATTACTATTATTACTTGAGGGAGAATTTTGATATTATGCACAGTAACGTAATCCTTATATCTCAGTTATTCTCTTGTGATTGTTGCTAGGTTTTGGGTAAAAGATTGAGATTTGTATATTTATTATTCTTATAGTGGATTATCTCTAGTTTGCCTCGTGGTTTTTACCCTTCACATTGGAGGGGTTTTCCATATATATCTTGGTGTTCTATTTGATTGTGATTTCATTTAATTTCGCTGCGTGTTATGGCCTACTAGTATTTGTTCATATATAAAAGTTTATTTTTCTTTATATCTCATCAACTAGTATCAGAGCATGGTTTTGATAATTTAATTTTGTATTTAAACATGAAGGCCAGTAATGTTTCTCGCATGATTATTTTGAATAAAAATAATTAGATGATATGGAAACCAAGAATGGAAGATCTCTTGTATTACAAAGATTTGTATGGACCTTTGTAGGAAAATAGTGCAAAACCCACAACTATGATAAATGATAAGTAGAAGAGCTTAGATCGGAAAAACAGTTGGGTTTATTCGATGGTGGCTTAATGATAGTGTCTTTCACCATGTTTCTACTGAAATTTCTGCATATTCTCTTTGGAAAAAGTTAAAAGGTCTTTATGAAAGAAAAACAATTGGCAACAAAACTTTTTTGATTAAAAAACTTGTGAACCTAAAATATAGAGAGGGTGCTTCTATTGCTGAGCATTTGAATAAAATGTAGAGTATCACTAACCAGTTAGATACTCTATGAAAATGTCTCTTGATGATGAGTTGTAGACATTGTTACTTCTCAGTTCATTGCTAGAAAGTTGGGAGACACTGGTGGTTTCCCTTAGTAATTATACGCTAGATGTGTTGTACTATGAGTCAAGTAACAATCAGTTTGTTAAATGAGGAGTTGAGAAGAAAGAACTCACCAACATCTCAGAATAATTCACAGGCACTTATCTCAAAGAACAGAGGAAGGTCAACGTATAAAAGCAGTTCACGCATTGGTAGAAGCAAATCAAGATCAAGAAAAGATATTGTTTGCTATAACTGTCGTGAGAAAGGACATTACAAGAATCAATATAAGCAACCTAAGAAGAGCAAGAAAAAGAGAAAAGAAGTATAGTCTATAGAGTCAAAAAATAATATCACAACTATAGTGTAGGATGGTGATTATTTGATTTTGTCTCCTCTTGATGATATTTTTTCTTATGTGTGTCAGGATCTTGAGTGGGTGATTGACATAGGTTCTTCTTATCATGCTACACTACGGAGGGATTTTTTGCTATATAAAGGTTTGGAAATGTTTGTATTATCAAGATGGGCAATTATGGCATGGTAAACATCATTGGCATGAGTAATATCCACATAAAGACCAACCTTGGCTACAAGTTGGTGCTTAAGGATGTGAGACATATGGTTGACTTGAGGCTGAATTTAATTTCAGTTGGAAGACTATAATAGCATATTTTACAGAGGGCAATGAAAGCTCAATAAGGATTCTATTATTGTGGCTAGTGGAAAGAAATGTCGTATCTTATACAGGTTGCAGGCCAAAGCTTCTGGTGAGCAATTAAATACTACAGAGAAAGACTTCAATATAAAGTTATGGCATAGGTGATTAAGACACATGAGCGAGAAGAGATTGCAAGCTCTTTCCAATATAGAGGTATTGCCAGACATTAGAGGTACACATCTAAACCCTTGTATTGATTGTTTGGCTGGTAAACAACATAGAGTTTCATTTGCTAGTCCTGCTATGTCTAGAAAAATACATGTCATAGACAGTGTTTATACAGATGTATGTAGTCCTTTAAGAATAAAAACTCATGATGGATCTGTTGATGTTCTTGGCATCAGTTATGCACTTTATTTTGTCACTTTTATAGATGATTTTTTCAAGAAAGTTTGAGTCTATGCTTTGAAGACCAAAAATCAGGTTATTAATATCTTTAAAGAGTTTCATGCCAAGATTAAAAGAGAGACAGAAAGGTAATTGAAATGGATAAGATCAGATAATAGTGGTGAGTACACAGGATTATTTAATTATTATTATAAGTCACATGGTATTCAACATGAGATGACAATTCCTGTTACACCTCAGCATAATGCTATTGTAGAGAGGATAAACCGCACATTATGAAAAAGATCAGATGTATGCTTTCACAAGCCAAGCTAACCAAAAGGTTTTGGGATGTGGCTTTGAGGACTGCAGTTGATGTGATCAACTTGTCACCATGTATAGCCCTAGATTGTGATATTGCAGAGCATGTATGATCAGGGAAAGATGTTTCCTACAAGCATTTGAGAGTGTTTGGTTGTTATGCATTTGCACATATTCCAGACAATGAGAGGTCCAAGTTGGATGGTAAGACTAAAGAATATATTTTTCTTGGTTACTCACATAATCAGTTTAGTTACATGCTTTGAGATCCAGAAAAGCAGAAGGTGTTTAGAAGCAGAGATGTAGTCTTCTTTAAGGATCAAACCTTTGAGGATTTGAAGAAGAATGCACCAGCCAAAACTTCTACAAAAGGATTAGCAGATTGTGACCCAGTTACTCCTCCAGTATATCAGGGTGATAGGGGAGATGTGTAAGAAGATGGTATAGAGCCTGATGTTGATCTACCTACAGGACATGTTGAGCAAGAAGAAGTTAGAGAGCAACTTCTCGCAAAACCTCAGTTGAGAAGATCTTCTACATAATGTCAACCTTCCAGAAGATACTATACATATGACTATGTGATGCTTACTAATGCAAGTGAACCAGAAAGTTACTAGGAAGCAGTTGAAAGTGAGCAAAAAAAGAAGTGATTAATTGCTATGCAGGAAGAGATTAATGCTCTTCAGAAAAACCACACTTATGATTTGGTATTACTACCAAATGGAATGAAGGCATTGAAGAACAAGTGGGTTTTCAGATTGAAGACTCAAGAATATTGTTCTCAACCAAAGTACAAAACTAGATTGGTTGTGAAAGGCTTTGGTCAAAAGAAATATATTGACTTTGAAGAAATTTTTTCTCCTGTTATTAAAATGTCTTATATTTGTATTGCTCTTAGTATTGTTACTAGTCAGGACTTGAAAGTTGAGTAGTTAGATATGAAGATAGCTTTCTTTCGTGGTGATTTGGAGGAGAAAATTTATATTGAACAACTAGAAGGTTTCAAAGTCGAAGGTAAAGAGACCTTTGTCTGCAAGTTGAATAAAGTTTAATTTATTTATGATAGAAAATAGATACAAAAGAACGGCTTCAAATCATTATGTGTACATCAAATGGTTTTGTGAAAATTTTATTATTCTCTTACTTTATGTTGATGACATGCTTATTCTTAAGAAAGATATGTCTAAAATTGACAGGTTGAAGAAGGAATTGAGTGAGTCTTTTGCAATAAAGGACATAGGGCCAGCAAAGCAAATACTGGGTATGTAGATTCCCGTGACGGAAAACCAAGAAGATTTGGTTATTATAGGAGAAATACATCGAGAAGGTATTGGAAAGATTCAGTATGAGCAATGCAAAACCAATTGGTTCTCCTCTTGCAGGTCACTTCAAGTTATACTCAGAACAAAGTCCGTCGAGGAGAAGGAGAAAATACAAAATATTCCTTATGCTTTAGTAGTTGGAAGTTTAATATATGTAATGGTATGTACGTGGTCGGACATCACATATACAGTGGGTGTTACTAGCAGATTTCTTACAAATCCAAGCAAAGAGCACTGGGCAGTAGTAAAGTGGATTTTTAGATATCTCATAGGGAGCTCTAAGGTTTATTTAAGCTTTGAAGGTGGATCACCTATGTTGACATGTTACACAGATACAGATATGACAAGAGATATAGATACAAAGAAGTCCACATCATGTTATATACTTACATTTGCAGGGGGAGTTGTGTCATGGCAATCCTGATTGCAAAAGTGTATTGCTCTCTCTACCATAGAGGTTGAATATATTACTGCTATAGAGGTATGCAAAGAAGATGTTGAATATATTGTTGCTATAGAGGTATGCAAAGAAATGTTATGGATGAAAGAATTATTAAAAGAATTGAGACTGAAACAGAAAAATTATGTGGTGCATTGTGACAGCCAGAGTGTCACCCGTTTGTATAAGAACTCAATGTTTCATTCCAAGTCAAAACATATAGATGTCAGATACCATTGGATTCGAAATGTATTTGAAGAGAAGCAGTTGCAGCTTTAGAAAATTTACACAGATGATAACGGAGTAGACATGTTGACAAAGACTTTACCAAAAGAAAGACAAGAGATATGTCGACAGCTGGTCGGTATGGCTTCACATTGAGGAGTCATGAGATAGCGTCCCTTATAAGCTAAATGGGGAGGTTGTTGGGCTGACAACCCATATATTCAGTCCATTATGGGCTTTAACAACCCACAACCTACCCCCCTTTGACCTAACCCTAGATCAAAATTATAGGAGTGTGGTGGCTTCGATTTTGATGAGAAAAACTGCAACAGCAAGAGTGAAAATTACTGTAGCAACTTGATTCAAAAAGAAGGAAAAAAAAGTAGAAAATAGGATAAAGAAAAGGAAAAAATAAGGACAACATAAAGAGGTTGTTCTCAATCATCTAGACAGTGTTCTCATCTCATGTTAGATCAAATATACAGTAGATTCTTGATGTGATTACTTGGGGGAAAATTTGGATATTATGCACAATAACGTGATCCTTGTATCCCAATTATTCTCTTGTGATTGTTGCTAGGGTTTTGGGCAAGAGATTAAGATTTGTATATTATTATTCTTATAGTGGATTATCTCTAGTTTGCCCTGTGATTTTTACCCTTCACATTATAAGGGTTTTCCATGTATATCTTGGTGTTTTATTTGATTATGATTCCATTTAATTTCGCTGCGTGACCTATTAATATTTGTTCATATATAAAAGTTTATTTCTCTTTATATCCCATCAGCTATGTGGTATAATTGCGTGATGCTTTATCGATTGGATATAATTGCAAGGTGTTTTTGTACTGATAACACTGAAGCCATGATCATTTTTTGATGGTCGAATAACTCAAGTATCCGATATTTATTATGATCTTTACCTTCCCAGTGCGTTCGTAGGGGACTCCCATTTGCTCTCGGGAGAAGTCTCTAACCTTTTTATTGTCTTGCCGAATCATCTAAATCCTATAGCGACTTTACCATCGGATGAGTCTACGTTGAAAGTGGACCTCGATAGACTCTAAACTTACCCCACATGTGTATCAGACAACCAGAATCGATTTCATGTATCCTTCGGTTGAATCGGCTACAGAGCGGTCATGAGCCAACCAGGGATCGATTTCACCATGACGACTCCTCATGGCAAGGGGGGAAATAGAAATCAAGCCACGGGTAAGAGCAACCGTGGCCTCACTCTCTCCTTCTGCAGAAGCTGAAAGGCTTAGTTCCATGGCGCGCCTGCAAAGCTACGACCTTTTCGTTGCTGCTCTGTTAGAGCAGCAAAGGCCATGTCGAAGACAAAACAGCACCAGATGAGACAGGCGCTTAAAGATCAAAATCCAACGCCATCTTGCAGTAATGTGTCATCGTTACAGTCATTAGCGTAGACCAGAAGGTCAAGCTTGTTGGAATGATCCATGGAGTTACGCCAAGTTCGAGAAACTAGCTAGCTTTGCACCTTCGGAATCCAAATCGGGGTCCTGACGATGAGGCTGCTTGACGTAGACAGTGTGGCTGGGCACCACGTGATACCGCTCAGTGGAGCTGTCCATGCGGTCCGATGATCTTGAGATTCACGTTAGATCCAACACTGCGTACGTGACTTTTTCAGTGCTGGGTTTATGGTTTCCATGATTTCTAGCTAGCAGAATTCCTCCGATCCAACGATCCAAACTTATGCTACGCTTTCTCGACCAAATCTGAAGGTTTTCAGTGCCCGAGACGAGGTTGGAGTTCCTTGTCGTTGTCTCCGAGCTGCGCACATGAGATGGCTCAGTCGAGGTACAGCTTCCGAGTCATCTCCCCAGATAGGAGATGACAGCGACCTGTTGCTGCGGGGAGCTCATTTACCAGTGCCCAAGTGAATCATTTCTTACCACCACCTCAGGACAACAGACAGTAGCAGGAAGAGAACACATGCCATGCGTGCCTGTAGGTCTTCGGCAAAACAGAGGAAACCTTTGCAAGCCCAACGTATGACATGTTGAGGTGTTACTGTCAGATGATGATGCTTAGTGTTATTAATTCTTACGATGATGATTGCTATCAGCCTGGGCTTCAATCCAAGATCTGATTCATGTTCATCTCTCCAAGTCAATCCCTACCCTGCCATACGCTAAGCACTCATACAACCCTTTCTTCAAGCGATCATCCAGATACTCACAGCGAGGGCATTCTAGTTAAAGATATGAAACGAAGGCATGTCATTGAGATCAGTAAATGAAGTCTTAGAGCCTCTTCAGACACATAAATAGGAGAAACAATGTCAAAATTTTATGAGAGATCCGAACACGAAATGCCAAGGAGCTCAAAACCGATCGCTTGTCTGCACATCCATCGCCACATTGCTCCACATGTACAGGGCCAAATCTCTAATTATCTTACACCCTTGCTGTAAGCCAGCTGCTTACCAGACTCAACCAATGATTCCACGGACTCGTCGAGGGAAATCCTTCACAGGATGCTGCAAGAATTTGGATTCTCTTCTGCGCTCTGCGAGTAGTAATACTGTGTGGTCGTGTGAGGGTTGTAGTTCTTGTATGCATTGACTAGGTCTGCTATCATTTGCTCATGGGGCTCCTTCTTCTCCTCCTCCTTCTTGGCCTCCTCTTTCTTCTCCTCCTTCTTGGCTTCTTCCTTCTTGGGCTCCTCCTTCTTCGCTTGCTCCTTCTTGGGCTCTTCCTTCTTCTCCTCCTTTGCAGGCCCGACCGAGACGATACCGGTGTGCCAGAATTTTCTCAGTTTGCTCACCACATCCACGGGATCGACGGATCCGACCACCGTCATTTTCCTCTCTTTCATATCCATGGCTATGGAATCGATCCCTGCTCAGCACAGTATAGAGGAAAGCAGTCGATCAAAGCATCAATGCACCCTGAACTGATGGGGATTGAGCTACAAAAACCAAAAGAAGAGGAAGATAGCATACCTTGAAGGGAAGAGACGGTCTTCATAGCCTTCCGTTTCTCTTTGTCATCATGTAAATCCAACTTCAAAACAATTTTCTGCAAGCGATACACGAATGATCAAAAACCAGAGAGTGACAGAGACATAAGTCCTGCATATATTCGTAGACTTACGAGAGAAACAACCGATCAGGCTACGGCGGTCGGATTAAAGATCTCTAGCGACAAAGAAAAAGAACAAGATCTATTCTATCAGAATCTTTCTACGAGAATAGAAGGGATGATTCTTGCGCACAACTCCAGAGAATCTACAAGAGGCCAACAGGAATAGCATGGCAGAATGCAACGAAACCAGAGAGCCGTTTCGGAGGAAGGAACGAAGAATGCACTGAAAACGGAAAAGAAAAAAAAGAAAACACCTTCATCTCTTCGAGCAGCCACAGCCCAAACGAACGACGAAGAGAAGGAGAGGCTGCGAGGGGTGGAAGTATTCGGCGATGCGGATCCAAGAAAGTCTGGTCTTCTACGGAAAATAGAGCAGCAACATGACCGAGCGAACTACAAAGGGGAAAGCGGCTGCACGCTGTCACCTTATTTGTCATCTTATTCTTCAACGATGGTGACAATTTTTCTTTCTTTTCGTATCTTTTATTTTAAGAGTCGAAGAAGAAGAAGAAGAAGAAGAAGAAGAAGAAGAAGAATCCCAATTGGAAAAAATCTTGTTTATTCTATAAATCTATTTGTTTTTGTTGGTTTGTTCTTCTTCGTCATGCACCCAATTAGCTTCGACCATCACTCGTTCACCCTTTTGTATTGCAGGCGATCTTTATATTGGAGGTAATGAATAGGTATAATTAATTGCGTATCACTAAAAGGCTTTCATGGCTTACAAAAATACGCATAAATGCTCGGTAATATGCTCGATTGTCGTAATATTAAGATTTCCCCTTTTGTCCAAAGTGAGAAGGTCTCGCACGTCTCACTCGATATCGTTGAACATTGTGTGAATGGGGTTGGTTGTATAGGTCAGAGAGAGAGAGAAAAAGAGAGAGACGACTTCATATTCTTTATAAAAAGAAGGAGAAACATTTCTTCTATAACGTGTTCAAAAAAATAAAAATTTTAATAAATTTGTAGAGTTATACGTGAGAAAAGATTGAAAAGGAAACAGAATAATATAAGAATTGAAATATTTGAATCGGATGACATATATTAGATTGATCCATAATTTAACAAAATTATATTTCTTTTATCGAATCTATGTATATATGTTAATCTTGATCGATTTATCGATTTTTAATAAATTATATATATATATATATATATATATATATATTATACCTGAAAATCTCACAAGATTATATTATAACTAGTAATCATGGATCCAACAATGAAGAAGTACATATCAGCTATTAATATATTATATCATACTATGTATTGATACATCGATATATATTATATTGATGATCAATCGATATATCGATAGATATTGATAAAACATGCAAATAACAACTCTCTCTTTCTCTCTAAAAAATTAAATGAGTTGAAGCCAATATAGCGGTGTTATATTTAAACTTACACCACCACAACATTGCTAACCTTTTTCAGGTGGTCTCGTCTGCCAATCTTGACTGCTAAAAAGACACAAGCCGTTTTGGACACAAAAAAGTATTCCGAGGTGGAATCCAACTTCGTAACGAGTGTTTTTTATGACCACTAGTATCATATTTTTATGCTTGAGGAACACGTAATTTGATTCGGAACGAAGAGTTCCTTCCACACTGATAAAAATGGATGAGTGTTCATCCATTTTATCACATGCGAACAAGCACTATTATCAAGATTTGGTGTGGGGTATCCCAAGTAACATCAAGTTCGATAGGTAGTATGGTAGGATTGGCCAAATGGACACCCTTCATTCCGTGTAGTATGGTAGGAAGAGGCTTGTAGTGTTCATCAAGGACTATACATACACCTCTTATTACTTTGATTCCACGATGAGCATTGTGAGTTAGGCGTTTGGGTGCTATTATATTATTGAGTGGATTAATTCGACCATACTAGTTTTGTTAGAATAATACTGTGGATTTAAATAAAAATAATAAATTATTATAATGAATTGAAAGATAAAATTGACTGAGAATCTAAAAGTGCATTACACGCTCTCCTCTCCTAAGATTGCTTTTCATGCTTGAAGTCGAGAAATCAACACATCGGGTAAAAATACTCCTATTATCGTTGGAGGCATTTCACACTAATAAAATCAAGCAAGAATAAAAAAAATAGTGAGTATCAGATAAAGGAGTATCACGCACCGAAACCTCTTAGGAAATTTGGTTTTTTAATCATTTTCGACCAATGACATGTTATCATGTTATCCGAAGAATCAATTCTAGTGAACACGAGATAATTCTCCGCTATGTACAAAAGTATAACATTATTATACCTAAACTCTTAACAAATAAAAATAGACTAATAAATTCTAAAAAAATTAAATAAAAATCAAGAAAAAAAATTAAAAATGTCTGTTTTCCTCAAATATTCCATATGAAGTTTTATGACAAAAGGTCGTCTCCTGCTGCGATGGCTGCTTTAGTTTAGCGGATGTCCATATCGGGAGCTGTGCCTCAATTCGTCGACTACCTCTGCGATCTCACCGTCGCGTAGTTCCCCTCCCACACTCAACAGCGCATTGTAACGAGAGGAGGAGAAAGGAGAAAGGAGAGAGGAGAGAGGAGAGAGGAGAGAGGGAGTGGCCTATTCCATGGCTAAGAGGTACGTACGGTTTGAAGGACTACATCTTTTTTTTAGTTGAGAAAACCGAGCCACACAAGGATTGGAAACCTTTGGAGTTTCTCTCTCATCGAAACAGCAATCGATGTAGACTCCACATTTAAATTATCATTGTCAAAGTTCACCGATTCTGTCAGATTGCATTTAATAATTCGAGACAAAATTCAACAAATTTTTCCTTCAATTTGCTCTTTTCAATACAAAAGCTGCCATCAAATAAAATAATTAATTGAAGTGACACCTATAAAGATTAGAGGAAAGAATGTGTAGTACTAATTAAATATCGATGCATGCCACCTCGACTTGCTTACATCGATATCATTATCTCGGTACTATAACTCCTATGGGTACGAGCAAATTTATATTGAGATTAAGATTAATTATATATTATTTTTTATAATTAATTATCTTTAGTATTTCGATTCTTACATCTTTAAAAATTATATTGATATCCATATAGTTACGAGAGTAAAATATCTAGATCAATTTATTCTAACATTACTCGTTTTACTAATAAAAATATAATAATAAATAATAAAAATATACTTTTAAAATTTTAGTTGATAGTAATAAATAATGTCGATAGTGGCGAACAATGACATCGCTGAGGATCATGGGTAATTGTTATAGATGAGGAAAGTAATGATGAGATGTGAGGACCGCTTTATATTTGCATCGATATCGACGTAGTTACCAAATGACAAAATGATTACTCGACATCTATGTTGGTGTTGATACAGGCCCCCAACGATATCGTGGTCCGTTATCATCAACTAGAAAAATAAAATTATTTTTTTATCTTTTATTTTCGTATTTCTATTAATAATTATCATTGTCAAAGTTCACCGATTCTGTCAGATTGCATTTAATAATTCGAGACAAAATTCAACAAATTTTTCCTTCAATTTGCTCTTTTCAATACAAAAGCTGCCATCAAATAAAATAATTAATTGAAGTGACACCTATAAAGATTAGAGGAAAGAATGTGTAGTACTAATTAAATATCGATGCATGCCACCTCGACTTGCTTACATCGATATCATTATCTCGGTACTATAACTCCTATGGGTACGAGCAAATTTATATTGAGATTAAGATTAATTATATATTATTTTTTATAATTAATTATTTTTAGTATCTCGATTCTTATGTTTTAAAAATTATATTGATATCCATATAGTTACGAGAGTAAAATATCTAGATTGATTTATCCTAACATTACTCGTTTTACTAATAAAAATATAATAATAAATAATAATAATATAATTTTAAAATTTTAGTTGATAGTAATGGATATCGTCGATAATGACGAACAATGACATCGCTGAGGATCATAGGTAATTGTTATAAATGAGGAAAGTAACGATGAGATGTGAGGGTCACTTTATATCTGCGTCGATATCGACGTAATTACCAAGCGACAAAATGGTTACTCGACATCTATGTTAGTATTGATACAGATGCAGAATGATTCTATCTCTTATGTCATTCTTCTCATCTATAATAACCACTCACAGCCCTCAACGATATCGTCGTCCGTTACCATCAACTAGAAAAATAAAATTATTTTTTATCTTTTATTTTCGTATTTCTATTAATAAAACTAATATCGTTAGAATAAATGGACCTAAATATTTTACTTTTGTATCTCCATAGATATAAATATAATTTTTTAAAATATAAAAATCGAGATACTAGAGTAGCTAATTATAATAAATAATCTATTATGACCCTTAATTTGAAAATATGCTAACCTTTCTTACTATAGGTTCCCTCGACTGCTATAGCAGTCTCATGTTCAGGCGATGCATGCTTTGAGGGGGATATCTACTAACCTTGCATAGTTTATCATGTCCTTGTTAATTCTATCTCGTAATTTTCTCAGCCACAATCATATCCATATATAATATTTACCTCCATCCAAGAGGAGAGAGAAGAAAAAGGACAGTCATGTAAGTATCAAACTCTCTCTTATTTTCTCTACTGCTTATACAAAAGACTTTGAATCCCATTCTTCTTACTGAGACGGGGCAACTCTCATAGGGAGTTAAGAGAAAAAATATTTTATAATTATTTTACTAAGAATCTTTCTATATTTTTTCTTTTATCCCGAGCTCATAAAGCTCGAGCAATCAAATGAATCAACACCTTTTGATTAAAACATTAGAGGGGATTGTTGATTAATATATGAGGATTCGAGTACGAGAACAAGACGACGGAACATGTTTAACCAATCTTTCGAACGTTGCTAATAGATTGATGGAATCATAGAGTATCGAGACAAGTGTAGTCGAATCTATCCTCGACATATACCAAGTAAACTCTAGCATCCCTCGAGCATATTTGTATCAAATTGTTTTCGTGGGTGCACTGGATTAGGGATGCCTTCCTGTCTTAAGTGAGACGAGGTAAGGAAAAGTGCTATTGACACAACCTTCATTACTTGGAGGCGTTGCATTACGATGCATCCCGTTAGGTGCAGCAAAAAGGGGCTCCGTTTATGCACGAGATTGGGCTGCACAGCGTGATAGCGAAGGTACACCTCGATGTACCACCATATAATTCTGATTCGATTCAAATCAAAATTAAATTGATCAAAATTGGAATTGAATCAGCTGACCATTCATCAATTCTAAGCTGAACCAGAATCGACTAGGGATGATTCAATTCCCAAGTTTGAGAAATCTAAATTGTTCATTCCCATTCATAAAAAAGAAGTGATCAAATGGGACTTAAACCACCCAAGGCTTTAGCCCAACGGTCCGCACCTAACTCAACGGTCAATAATGATTATTTTCAAGAGAATCAAAATTATAGGTTTTAGAATCACGATCATGGATACCGCCATATTCATGGCTCTTTGACCTATCATCACCTTCGTCTATTATTCTTCTTAGTCATATGATGACGCATTGAATAAATTTTAAAATAAATCAATTGATTTATAATTTTTAATATTCCAAATAAACCAATTAATCAAGTGATTCGAGGTTTGGATCGTTTTTCGATTTAGTTTAAGTAATTATGATGTACATATAGGCTTGATGGATGTGTGTATTGGTATAACAATCGATGGGTGATGTATAGACATCCTCTCGATCGTTTATATTTACTTATATGGTCTTCAACATATATACTATTATACGTGTAAAGGATTGGATCGAATCAAACTAACTGCGGAAATCATAAAGAAAAAGATATTGCCATATTAAAACCAATGCTTTTAAGGAAAGGATGGATGTGACGACCATAGCAATGGTTTCAATGGCATTTTCGTTTTGTAGCATCAAATGTGTTTGTTGGTCTATGGACAAGAGAACTCTTTGTGACTAAATATATCCGAATTAGTAAAAGTTTCTTAATAACGTGATAAACGAAGTTGACATATGAATAACCCGATGATTCGATATGTTACATCCAATTAAATATCTTGTGGATCCGGATGACCATAGAACCATCTCATTGTGATATTGATTTAGCATCAATATTGATGTTTCGATGCACACCTTCGTAATTGAATAATGATCGATGATTCGATATAACTATTGTTGGGCTGGTAGCCCACATATTCAGCCCATAGTGGGCTTGGGCAGCCCACAGCCCACACCCCCTCTTAACCTAACCCTAATTAAGATTAGGGGGTGTGGT